>JAWQEG010003670.1:0-5000 GCA_033782935.1 Petrolisthes cinctipes | reverse complement strand
GAGTATTTATAGTGTTAGATTGGAAGAGGATCAAAGTATCTATCCTATGTTTATATTACGAGGCTTTACATAGGATCAAAAGCATGGTGTTAGATAGATAGGGTCAGTGTATAAGAAAGAGTATCCAGTGTTTTTATTCAATGGTTTACAATATGATAGAAAGTATAGTGTTAGATGAGGAAAGGAATCAACACAAATACACACACACACACACAGTCACATACACACACACACACACACACACACTCTCTCTCTCTCTCTCTCTCTCTCTCTCTCTCTCTCTCTCTCTCTCTCTCTTTTCTGGACTCACTCACTCATTCACTGCTCATTCTACCTTATTACTACTACTCATTCCTTCACTCACTCACTCGTCTCTCTCTCTCTCTCCTCTCTCTCTCTCTCTCCTCTCTCTCTCTCTCTCTCTCTCTCTCTCTCTCTCACACACACACAAGAACGAAGAAGAAGATACATACATATTGGCAAGTTGTAAACACAGGAAGGTCAGCAGAGGAGACACAAAACCAGATGAGAGATGAGAAGATTATTTAAGATTTTGCAAGGACTGGCTGAAATAGATTAACACCAGAGAGAGAGAGAGAGAGAGAGAGAGAGAGAGAGAGAGAGAGAGAGAGAGAGAGAGAGAGAGAGAGAAACCAAGACTTATTTTTCGGTGAATGAGAGAAAAATCAAGTAAAAAATATAAATAGACATATATAGAGAGAGATAAATAAATACACACAAAATTTAACTACAAATATGTCCACAAGTTCGATCGGGATTAGTTGACCCTATAGTAGTCTTTGGAGTGTGTAAAACGAAGGCTATATATAACGGGAGTCTAACCGAACGATTTGGAGGAATGAATGTACAGCCACAATCAAATAACCACCAACAACACTTTCCTTCCATCGTGAAATATAAATCAGTATCATATCAAAATATAAGCATACAACACCTTTGTAACATCAACTCAACCAACCCCCTCAATTATTATTATTATGAGGTGCTGCAAAATCATACACGTGTTGTTCTTTATTACCAAGATATTTACTACTATCAGTATCATATCAAACTATAATCAATCATACAACATCTTACGTCAACTTAATTAACCCCCTCAATTATTATTATGAGGTGCTGCAAAATCATACTCGTGTTGTTTATTATTCCCAAGATTATTATTATTATTATTATTATTATTATTAATATTATTATTATGAGGTGCTTCAAAATCATATACGTATTGTTCATTATTCCCAAGGTATTTACTATGAGAGAAGAAAAGTGTTGGTGGATATTTGATTGTGGCTGTACAGTATGCTCCTCTCACTCAGAACCCGACCTATCGATAGCTGAAATACGGCTTCGTCAACCCGTCGACTTTTATCTGTATCGATTATTATTATTATTTTGTCCAAGTCGAGACTGATAGATTTAAAATAATACTGGTGGTGTTGGTGGTGTAGGAACGAAAGCTGGGTAAATGTTCTTTCGTCTATTTGGTGTGATGGTGAAAATTTACCCTTGTTTTTTGTTTATAAATATTCTTGTCGTAAATGAGAAAGGAATGTTTATATTTATTTTTCTCATTGTTATTTTTTTTGGCTTTCAGGATTTACTGTGATTTTCCCTTGTTTTGTTTATAAGTGTTTTTTGTCGTAAATGAGAAAGGAATGTTTTTATTTATTTTTCTTATTGTTATTTTTTATGACTTTCAGGATTTACTGGGATTTTCATGATTAACAGTGAAACGAAAGACACATTTAGCATCATAATTGTTTGTATTTTTCCTTATTGATCTTTTTTTAACAGTACAATGGAACACACAATCACGACGAATTTGTTTTTTTCTTCTGACAATTTTCACGATTTACAAAAAAATGGAACACTCACTATTTTCATTATTTACAGTAAAATGGAACTCTCACTATTTTCATTATTTACAGTAAAATGGAACACTCACTATTTTCATTATTTACAGTAAAATGGAACACTCACTATTTTCATTATTTACAGTGCCACCCAACACTGTACATATCTACCCAATACATAATCAATATTTTAGTTGGCATTCTGAACACCTGCGTTTTAATTTTTTTATTTTTCTTTACAACTGCATATATTAATACTCATCATTTTGATAAATTAATGCTTCCTTCAAACTATGCCACGAAACACATCTTCCATACTTGTATACTGAGATAGCCTGTGTTTTCTGATGTAGTTTGGAGGATTTAAAAGCCCCCTGCCCCCAAAAATATCATAACCACTAGAGTGTATTGATCAATGTTGCTTTTTACATTACTGACCTGCCTCAAGATGTCATTGCAGTTATTATACACACACACATACACACACACACACACACACACACACACATATGTTTCTTCATTGACCTTCCCCAACATCTGCATTCTGTGTTAGGTTCTAGTTTTTATACTAGGTTATTTGTTTATTGAATATCATATAAATATATAATGAAAAAGAAAGGGAGGAAGGAGGTGAAGAAGGAACAGGAATAGGAGAAGATAAAGTAGGAGGTAGAGGAGGAGAATATAGGGGATGAAAAGGAGGAGGATTAGAAGAAGAAATAGAAGGAGAATGAGGAATAAAATAAAAAGAAGTAGGAACAGAAGAAGAAATCGAAAGAAAAATAGGAGAATTAGGAATAAAAGAAAAAGAAGTAGGAATAGAAGGAGAAATGGAAGGAGAAGGAGGAATAGAAGAATATATAGAAGGAGAAACAGGAGAATGAGAAATAAAAGAAAAAGAAGTAGGAATAGAAGGAGAAATGGAAGGAGAAGGAGGAAGAGAAGAAGAAATCCAAGGAGAAACAGAAGGAGGAGGAGGAGGAATAAAAGAAAAAAAAAGTAGAAATTAAAAGAGGAGTGTAATTTTTGGCCCATAATTCTGGAGAAAATTATTCCTCAAAACTCACGTAAGAAACATTTTATTAGGATAATTCACTTTTGTTACATTGGAGTGCCTTGATTCCTCTAAAGTATGACAGGAAACAGGACCAGATGAACAAAAAATAATGTGTTCTTTCTGTTGCTTGAATAGTTTGGAGAATCATTGCTCCAGATTTACCAACATTGCACTTTCCTCTTAACCTCAAATCGAATATCACGACTAAATCAAGAAAAAAAAATATATATATATATATTTAATAAAACTAGGAAGACCCAACTGGCAATCAGAGGTTAATTAAGGGACCCTGTGATCGTGTATGAGAATTGGTGAGTTCTTCTGATTCCTCCTGAGTATGCCACGAAACAAGCTCCTTCCATATAGGTGTGTGTGTTTCGTGGTAATATTCGAAGGACTCATTTACCTCCAATTATTTAAAAACTACATCACAGGGTCCCTTAGGAGAAAAAGGCTTGTAAAAGGATGTAATTGGAGACCTGATAAGTATATGGAGTCAAAAGAATGGGTTTTATGATTATCAAGGAATGGGTTTTATAATGAATCAAGAAATGGGTTTTATAATAATCAAAGAATGGGTTTTATATCAAGGAATGGGTTTTATATCAAGGAATGGGTTTTATATCAAGGAATGGGTTTTACAATGATCAAGGAATGGGTTTTATATAAAGGAATGATTTTTATAATGATCAAGGAATGGTTTTATATCAAGGAATGGGTTATATAATAATCAAGGAATGGTTTAATATCAAGAGCTGCTGGGAATTGGGCCAAAACTTCCCTCTATTACCTATACTTTATTCATTTTTTTCCTAAGGTTTGGTTTTCTTATCTACAGACTGATGTGGCTCAAACAACACACACGGGTTTTCTCTCATCGTGGGACCTGTCTGTGTGTCTGTCTGTGTGTGTCTGTGTGTGTGTCTGCCGGATGTAACGTCACCACAGGACATTGGTCGTCATGAACCCAACTTTGACTAGGCAGTGACGTCATGACAGAGAGGCCCGGTGATTGGAGGAGGAGGGAATGACGCAACGCCTGTGCTGTGATTGGCCGTGTGTGTGTGTGACGTTGGACGAAGCTCACCAGTGGTTGGTGGATGCCTTGGCTGCCAGACTCAGCCAGACCACAGCGACGCTCACATGGACCGGCATTGGAAGCCCTTCTCAGCCCAGTCTGGAGGCTTCCCATCAGCTGTTCACAAGGGTGGAGCAGCGGTGGTGGAAGCTCGCCTGTCTCCTCACACTTGTGGCTGGCTGCTTGGAAGAACACACACATATTCCCCACAAGGTGAAGCACAACTCAGGCACTCTGGAGTGAGAGTTTTACTGCCACTACAATATAACCCTTAAGCTCCATGGCCATTAGGATCAGTGAAAGTTCAACCGGCGACACCTTGACATCATCAGCTGCTGCTGTTGCTGCCGGCCGGCCGGCTCGTCTCGCAAGGTGAGTGGAACATTCTAGTGCTGCCTCCCTCCTTCTCCCTACAGCCAACACCCAACTCTCCTTCCTTATATTTACAACCAATACCAATGTCCTTTGATGCTACCATATACAGGACGGTGCAGGCTACAATCGCATCAGGGCAAAAAAAAAAAAAAAAAAAAAAATTATATATATATAAAAAAGAGAGAGAGGTACCGAGAGTGTTGGAGTGACGAGGACAACCAAAAGGCAGTGAGTGAAGTGATCGAACGGCCCTGTGTGTGTGTATGTGTGTATGTACTGTATGTAGTCTTCCCTTGGATATACACAGCTGGGAGGAAACAAACACCTGTGGACCAGTGAAGGAAGGAAGGGTGACCACTACAACCAAAGAGAGAGACAGAGAGACAGAGAGAGAGAGAGAGTGAGAGAGAGAAGTGTTTGTATTGTGAGAGAAAGTAGTCCGTTCTCAGCATCTCTTCCCCTCGGGCCTCGGAATTTGAAAGTTTGTGTGAAAAGAATCGATACTGACCACGCCTTGTCCGTCTCCTTCAAATCCCACAATTATTTACCATGTTTCGCTTGTCCAATGGTTTTCCCGTGTAGATAAATATAAATGTTTCACCCAATATGATCCGAGAAA
>JAWQEG010003669.1:0-22571 GCA_033782935.1 Petrolisthes cinctipes | reverse complement strand
TGTGTGTGTCCGCGATGCACGCCTAAACCGTCCAACTTTGTGTCCTCAAAATTTGCATGTAGGTGAGTCTTGATCCCGTTCAGGTTTAGGGGGGGTCATACAACGAAACCACATATAACGAAACGTGCTAGCGAAATAATAATAAATTACAGGGGAAAAATCTACGGAATCACCATACCACAGTTCAGCCTTTCGCAAAAACACGGTCAATTTTAAAGTTTCATTTAGGTAAATTTTTTCTTACAGACTTGTAGAGCTTGATTTTACACACCAGAATCTGTAAACTAAAGCTTCCTAGGTTCATTGGTTTGCGTACAGCAGCGCCATGAGTAATAAAGTAGTTACCCCTAAAAATGAGAACACCTATTCTATTATTAAATTATCGGATACTGGTCCAGAAATCAACAGCTCATGAACATAATTTAAGGCTACAGCACGGATATTATTCGATTTGTTTATGCCTTATCTCAGTAACTATATTGTCGTTTACCTATATTATTACATTTTATCCATTTTTATGATTGATTTCTACCATATTGGTATAATATTTTGGTAAATATTGAATGAATTACCGTTATTGCATACCGTTTTTCTACCTTCATTACCCACTTATTTAGACCATTCTAAGACTATTTTCTTCTATGGCATTTCCTCCACAAATGCCCCATTTCCAAGATAGGGCATATTCAAATGGGGCATTTTGAAATTAGCCTGACCTTACCTGACCTTACCTAACCTAACCTAGACCACATCAGACTACCGGGACCTAACCTGGCCAAACTACCGGGACCTAACCTGGGCAAACTACCAGGAAAACGGTAATTCTTTCAATAATTACCAATATTTTTGTACATTATTTTCTTGAGCTCTTGATTCCTGCTCCAGTATCAAACACCATTGTCATATTGATTCTCATTATTGTCCTATAGAGTTTCACTTTTGTCAAATTGATTTTCATTATTGCCATATTTATTTTCAGATTGGTAGAATATTTTTGTAATCCAGTATCAAACACCATTGTCATATTGATTCTCAGTATTGTCCTATAGAGTTTCAGTTTTGTCAAATTGATTTCCATTATTGCCATATTTATTTTCTGATTGGTAGAATATTTTTGTAACTTATTTTCTTGACGTCTTGATTCCTGCTACGGTATCAAACACCATTGTCATATTGAATCTCAGTATTGTCCTATTGAGTTTCAGTTTTGTCTAATTGATTTTCATTATTGCCAAGATAGGGCATATTCAAATGGGGCATTTTGAAATTAGCCTGACGTTACCTTACCTGACCTTACCTAAACCGCATCAGACTACCGGGACCTAACCTGGGCAAACTACCGGGAAAACGGTAATTCTTTCAATAAATACCAATATTTTGTACTATATTTTCTTGAGCTCTTGATTCCTGCTCCAGTATCAAACACCATTGTCATATTGATTCTCATTATTGTCCTATAGAGTTTCACTTTTGTCAAATTGATTTTCAATATTGCCATATTTATTGTCGTCAACCGGAGTCGTGAAAAATGTCGTTTACCAGGAGGCACTTCAGTAAAATGCTTAGTGACGCAATTAATAGAAAAAGAAGGAAATATTATTAATTATGCTAATATTAGAATGATGGAGTTATTGAATGAGGGAGAAAGATTGATATAATAAACATTTAAAAACGACTAATACCTCCAATTATTCACCCACCCACCTCTATTACTAATCATCCATCCATCCATTTATTTTATCTAACCACTAAACCATCCCTCCCTCTCCCCCTTCCTTCCCTCCTTCCCTTCCTTCTATCCACCCACCACCCGATCTGCTCCAAACCGCCCGAAGGGCGGTGGAAGGGCGGCCGCAGGCCGCCAGCCCTCCGCAGGAGCTAGCGGCTCCTAGCCGCCCGAAGGGCGGCGGAGCAGCTAGTCGTAAATACTTGAGGAAAGAAACAGTAATACAAACGGGCAATGGTCATGGAAACATAATCTATGCCTTGTACTTATACCGTTCTGTATATTCTATTGAAGTAAATTATGATTGGCACAAAGAAAGAGGAAATGTATCCAGCATTACTTATGTAAAAGGTCAGGTAAAACTGTGTTCAGGTGAGGATTAACGTAATTCTTGAGCTTCCCGGAACCAAACTTTGCAAGAAAACTTTACTTCAAGAAAAGTTTATGCACCAAAGTCGAAGGTGGTAGTGAGAGAATGAAAAGAAAACAAACTAATGAAACAAATGATGAAACATAAAATACGATATGATGATGATGAATATTTATATTACTTTTGAAACGAAATATATGAAAGAATTTGTACCAACTTTACACAACATAAAAAACAGCATGCAACCTTCAGGCTAGATAAGGGATGGGGATGACAAGTCTATCATTTCTCACTTTCATACAAATATCCAAATCTTCATTACACGACTTTTGCCTTTGTTATCTCACTTGGTTGTTGCACATCAGATTAAAGAAGATAGTAAAGTATATACTATTGTCGTCCATAACTACACCTACAGTTAATAATTTATCCGAGTATCTGTCATTGCCTTCCTGCCCTTCAACTGGTCGGTGTGACTCAAGGCTTCTCGTGATCGATCCAAGTCTCTCCTGAACAACACCATCCAAACATTTCCTGATTCTGTCTTACATTTTTCACCCTCGATCTGCACTGGCATTACACTAGAGTTTCCATTTATATATATATATACTAGCTGCTCCGCCGCCCTTCGGGCGGCTAGGAGCCGCTAGCTCCTGCGGAGGGCTGGCGGCCTGCGGCCGCCCTTCCACCGCCCTTCGGGCGGTTTGGAGCAGATCGGGTGGTGGGTGGATAGAAGGAAGGGAAGGAGGGAAGGAAGGGGGAGAGGGAGGGATGGTTTAGTGGTTAGATAAAATAAATGGATGGATGGATGATTAGTAATAGAGGTGGGTGGGTGAATAATTGGAGGTATTAGTCGTTTTTAAATGTTTATTATATCAATCTTTCTCCCTCATTCAATAACTCCATCATTCTAATATTAGCATAATTAATAATATTTCCTTCTTTTTCTATTAATTGCGTCACTAAGCATTTTACTGAAGTGCCTCCTGGTAAACGACATTTTTCACGACTCCGGTTGACGACAATAAATATGGCAATATTGAAAATCAATTTGACAAAAGTGAAACTCTATAGGACAATAATGAGAATCAATATGACAATGGTGTTTGATACTGGAGCAGGAATCAAGAGCTCAAGAAAATATAGTACAAAATATTGGTATTTATTGAAAGAATTACCGTTTTCCCGGTAGTTTGCCCAGGTTAGGTCCCGGTAGTCTGATGCGGTTTAGGTAAGGTCAGGTAAGGTAACGTCAGGCTAATTTCAAAATGCCCCATTTGAATATGCCCTATCTTGGCAATAATGAAAATCAATTAGACAAAACTGAAACTCAATAGGACAATACTGAGATTCAATATGACAATGGTGTTTGATACCGTAGCAGGAATCAAGACGTCAAGAAAATAAGTTACAAAAATATTCTACCAATCAGAAAATAAATATGGCAATAATGGAAATCAATTTGACAAAACTGAAACTCTATAGGACAATACTGAGAATCAATATGACAATGGTGTTTGATACTGGATTACAAAAATATTCTACCAATCTGAAAATAAATATGGCAATAATGAAAATCAATTTGACAAAAGTGAAACTCTATAGGACAATAATGAGAATCAATATGACAATGGTGTTTGATACTGGAGCAGGAATCAAGAGCTCAAGAAAATAATGTACAAAAATATTGGTAATTATTGAAAGAATTACCGTTTTCCTGGTAGTTTGCCCAGGTTAGGTCCCGGTAGTTTGGCCAGGTTAGGTCCCGGTAGTCTGATGTGGTCTAGGTTAGGTTAGGTAAGGTCAGGTAAGGTCAGGCTAATTTCAAAATGCCCCATTTGAATATGCCCTATCTTGGAAATGGGGCATTTGTGGAGGAAATGCCATAGAAGAAAATAGTCTTAGAATGGTCTAAATAAGTGGGTAATGAAGGTAGAAAAACGGTATGCAATAACGGTAATTCATTCAATATTTACCAAAATATTATACCAATATGGTAGAAATCAATCATAAAAATGGATAAAATGTAATAATATAGGTAAACGACAATATAGTTACTGAGATAAGGCATAAACAAATCGAATAATATCCGTGCTGTAGCCTTAAATTATGTTCATGAGCTGTTGATTTCTGGACCAGTATCCGATAATTTAATAATAGAATAGGTGTTCTCATTTTTAGGGGTAACTACTTTATTACTCATGGCGCTGCTGTACGCAAACCAATGAACCTAGGAAGCTTTAGTTTACAGATTCTGGTGTGTAAAATCAAGCTCTACAAGTCTGTAAGAAAAAATTTACCTAAATGAAACTTTAAAATTGACCGTGTTTTTGCGAAAGGCTGAACTGTGGTATGGTGATTCCGTAGATTTTTCCCCTGTAATTTATTATTATTTCGCTAGCACGTTTCGTTATATGTGGTTTCGTTGTATGACCCCCCCTAAACCTGAACGGGATCAAGACTCACCTACATGCAAATTTTGAGGACACAAAGTTGGACGGTTTAGGCGTGCATCGCGGACACACACACACACACACACACACACACACGCAGAGAGAAGCTTGGCTTTATGTATATAGATATATACTTATCAATTTATCTATTCATGTTGGTGGTTGTAGACGACGTAGCAATGTAATATTTCCTTGCATTTGATTAGTGGATGTGTGACTCCATAATACTGGGCAGCGAGTTTTGACCATTCACGGTTATAAAGAGGAATTTTTTCCAATGTCGGGTTGTGAATGTGTGTCGTCAGCTTAGAAACAAAAAAAAATAAGCAAAGTAACAAACATAGCGATCAAATACCAGATGTTTTCCTACATACACACACACACACACACACACACACACCACGCGCACACACACACACACACACACACACACACACACACACACACACACACACACACACACACAAATGGAATACGAAAAAAAAACACGTAAAAATCACTCCTAGGAATAGATACTACAAAATACTACAAACCATGCCAAAATAAATTCAAGATCCGTTTTCTCCTATAACAGCCAACTACTTCGCCGACTGACACTCGCGAGAAAATATTTTATGAAAAGTGAAAGGCGAGTCTATTGTCGTTACTAAATCTCTCGGACCAGACCAGACCAGGAAGGGGCTCGGTGCTGGCCTTCCAATCCACCACCACCATCGAGAGGATTTCTGACATCGATTGAAAAGTTGGTCAGCTCGTTTTGCTTATATGTGTGTCAGAACAATTATTTATTTATTTATATACTTATTTATTTATTTATACATTTATTTATTTATTATTTATTTATTTGTTTATTTATTTATACATTTATTTACTTATTTATTTATTTATTTATATACTTATTTATTTATTTATTTATTTATTTATTTATTTATACATTTATTTACTTATTTATTTATTTATACATTTATTTACTTATTTATTTATTTATACATTTATTTACTTATTTATTCATTTATACATTTATTTATTTATTTATTTATTTATTTAATTTTGCTCTGGTGAGAATATAATCTTCAAATATACTTTTTTTTTTATTAATTTATGTTATTTCATACAGAGTGGTAGTTAGTTCTTATTATCTGTGTTTCTCGTTTCTGGCGATTTAAGGGGTTGTGCTTTTATCTGAGAAATAGAGGTATAAGTCTTTTCTGCATCTGTTACCAAAAGCAATCTCAATACAGCTTAAATTAATCGTCCTTTGGGCCAGTAGCGTGAAGGTATTAATATCCTTCAGTATTCAAACAACATCAAAGGTTCCATAACTTGGCACATGATGGCGCTGATTGCCTCGATTATTGTTATTATGATCTATGAAATGATTACTGCAACAACGTTATGAAAGGAGAAGAGTATTACTGCCAACGAAAGCAGTAATAGTAATAGTTCTGGTTTAATTAAGCTCTATATTTTATTTATTCTTTTCTAAGAGAATGTAGTAAAATCATCTTATTGGGCCCAAAAGGCGAGGACTGGGTAGGAATTTTTGATCTAGACTGTACATCAACTGACCTTTACACACAAACAGAGAGAGATATAGATGAGAGAGAGAGAGAGAGAGAGAGAGAGAGAGAGAGAGAGAGAGAGAGAGAGAGAGAGAGAGTTGGTAAAAAAAAAAAAGGAAAAGAGATTATTGCTCGCTACTGTCCCTCGATAATCCTTTACCAATATACGTGGAGTGTCAGGTGGAATAGGACAGATGTCAAACCCACGGATCCGATCCTCACTTTACTTCAAATGTTTTGTTTTTTTCTTTTTTCTTCCCCCAAATGCGAAGTAGTTTTTTTTTTTTTTTTTTTTCAGATAGGTTATTTTTTCATCGTACAAAGAGTTACCAATGGGTGTTTTTCCTTGGTGTAGGCTAATGTTGTTGGTGAGAGAGAGAGAGAGAGAGAGAGAGAGAGAGAGAGAGAGAGAGAGAGAGAGAGAGAGAGAGAGATTGAAACTAGGAGAGAGAGGGATATAGGAGAGGGAGGGGGAGGGAAAGGGAAGTGAGATTTTGCTGCCCACTGAATTATGCATGAGCCGGCGACCATGCAAAGCCCTCCTCGGATAGGCTACCTGTACCAAGCCAACCTAATGTGGAACAACCAAACCCAGACAGATTTTATATACTGAACACAAGGCAAACAGATCCATAACATAAACACTGTCATAAACCAACCCAAACAAACCCAAACCCAAACAGATTCTACATACTGAACACAAGGCAAACATATCCATAACATAAACACTGTCATAAACCAACCCAAACCAACCCAAACCCAGACAGAACCTACACAGGCAAATCGATTCACAAACTCTATTACTAACCAACCCACACCAAACACAATCTCAGACCGAACTTATATAGGCAAATCGATTCACAAACTCTATCACTAACCAACCCACACCAACCCAAACCAGACCCAACACCTACACAAGGCAAACTGATTCATAATCTTTGTCACTCACCAACCCAAACCAACCCAAACCCAAACCGAACCTACACAAGACCAACTGACTGATCAATAACAAACCCAGACCAACCCAGACCCGGACCATGATCCTAACTACATTCCACAACCGCACTGTACGGTCAGCCAGCCAGCCAGCCAGCCAGTCAGTCAGAGAGTAGACTAACCTATGGGGGTCATCTATTGTCAGTAAAATGGAGTGCTTGTGATTACTCCAACACACACACACACACACACACACAAGCACACGGAGACACACACAATACAAATACAGTTCTCTTACGAGTATTCTGAGGTACAAGTTCCGAGAATACAAAGCAGCAATACCTGGTCAGCACTTCCTTCTTCACCGTGAACAACAGGTGGCCTCACAAACATCAAAACAATATAGGTGCAACAAAGGGTACGACATGGTCAATAACAAACAGAGACAAGGTAACAATAGAGCACTGTCAGGTGGTTGTCTTTACACACTGTCTCAAGAACGCCTCTGCTGTAGAGTTAGATAATATTAATACAAGTCAATAGAAGGAGGGAGGTGTGTGTGTGTGTGTGTGTGTGTGTGTGTGTGTGTGTGTGTGTGTGTGTGTGTGTGTGTGTGTGTGTGTGTGTGTGTGTGTGTGTGTGCGTGTGTGTGTGTGTGTGTGTTTGTGTACCATTAGAGCCCCACGTGTAATATCTGTGTGTTCAACAATCTTTTTGACAGCATATTTCAATCTGTGTATGCGTTTGTCTGTCTGTCTGTCTGTCTGTCTGAGTGCTACATCCGTGAGTGTCTGTTTGTGTATCGATTCGTCATTCCCTGGTAATGAGTTAAGAATCTGTCAGGTGTAGGTGTGTTTATAATATCTCTGTAAGGAATGTGAGTTATCCTTCCCTCCAATTCAAGTTTCCCTCTCACCCAGGCTCCATTCTGACTAACTAGAAGAGCCCTGCAATTCTTTCCCTCCCAGGTCCCTGTAATCATGGTGCCCTTAGCACATGTAGACGGTCTCTGCTGTGACACATACTGTACATGACTACACACACATACATGCACACTGACACTAACACGCACATATCCTCAATGAGCGGCACAATTTCACACACACACACACACACACACACACACATACACAAACACACACACACACACACACACACACACACACACACACACACACACACACACACACACACACACACACACACACACACACACACACACAACACACACAACACACACACACACACACACATCAAGGCGTGACAGAAGCTCTACTGACACAATACATACCGTACATATATACACACACCCACAGTGACATCCGCCACCAATACGGCCCACCAACACAACACAATTTCAGATAGATTCAATGCTAGATTCATGTACTGGAATATATATATATATATACCGTATATGTGTGTTATTCTATTTAAAATACTCAATCTTGCGATCAATCTTCTTATCTCTTTGTATGATTATTGTATTTTGCTTTTTCTATATGTTAATTGTCGTTATGTTTACAAGCGAACATAAGGTGAACATAGAACAAATGTGTTCACACACAAACACTAAAGAAAGTATCAACACACACACACACACACACACACACACACACATAAACGAAACATTAATAAAGCCTCGATATGTATGAACTAGAGTGATACAGTACATAGCAGGGGTGTGGGAAGATATATCAGCAAAAGATGAAATGAATTATGCACAGTAAGGTTCTCACACATATCACCCTTACACAGTCACCAGGACCGCATTGCGTACACCATCCATTCCATAGTGACCCGTGATGTCTGTCGGCAGTGGGGCCTCCTATTTCCTCCAAGCTACTTTTAGGCAAAAACCAGAACTCCCGTACTATAGGCTGAACTCGGTTGTCTCCAATTTGCTGCCTAGGTTTTAGCACAGAATCACTTACTCACTGCGACCTTCGTTAAACTGATTCTATTATAACTATGAGACTACCGTTAGTATCCAGTATGAGTAAAATTAGGAAGAAGAATGTAGCTATGGTGCTAATCTAAATGGGGTCAAAGTGAAATGGACTAAAAAACTCATACAAAATTAAATTAGTAAACATTTCCAAACAACAATCCTACAAGGTAATCAAGGGAGTATGTTTACTGTTATTCATGAAACTATTATTGGAAATGTGAAAAATCTGGTAAAGATATATATGAAAACTATTTTTCAGGGTTTCATAGAGCATAGGACAAAAGTAAAAATATATCCTTCATCAAGTAATGGAAGGCTGTTCTTTATATGCGGAATGAAAGTCTGATGGAAGTAGACGTAGAAGCAAAGATATTTACAGAGTTCGTAAAAACAGCTGATTTTCATTATTGAAATATGGAGGAAAATATAGAATGATGTTACTTGTACAAACTTGATGCAGCCAATCCGACAGACGACGCCATTGAACTCTCGGCATATTAAAGATTACTTCTCTAATTATAACAATACATTAACTCTAACGAGTTGTTCAAACCATCATTATATGTCCGTTGTTAAAAATACATCAAGTTAATGTCACCTGAACTCGTACTTTTATCATGGAACACTCTGTTTATATCTCAGGATAGGTGACCTGTTTGTGAAACATTGCTACGGATCAGTTTCCAGAATATATCGACATAATCATATTTCCCAAGGCATAGGTTTTCAACCTTTTTAAGATCATGGCCCACTTTTTGGAATTCCCAAATACTCATGGCGCATTGTCTTTTATATTTAGACTAGGATTTATTAAGACAAGGATAAAATTAGAGGAAATGAAACCTGGCTGGAAAAAGACTAGGATAAATTTAGAGTAATTAAAATGTGGCGGGGGATGTCTATAGAGTTTTCTAGATTCGCCTACTGTACTGTACACGCCCGATTAGATGTATTATGATGCACAGCAGATGGAACACCATTTCCCTAAGGAATATTATACCATGATCTTAGTTGGAACAAATACCAAAAGATTAAAGCATTAGGAACAAAGTAAATTTTGAGTACGACATGGCCAATAACAAATTTAAAACAAATTTAAATAATTTAAAACAAAAGGAAGCGTCAAGTGTATGAACCATTTTAACACAAAATTATTCATTTTGTATGTAACGATGTTTAATCATAATGAGAGGTGCTAGAAACACTATTCCTACAAACCTCTGGCTTAAGTATAAATATAATTGTGTGAAATTTCGGTAATGACAGCCTCATTTGCAACAGTGAAGTAATCCTGCTCACACATGAACACATGCAGTTTTTAATACATTCTTTTTCTCTCACATTTCGTAACTGCAGGTAATTTAGCAAAAAGCGCGGCAGACAGAGTGAGTCATGATGGGCTTGAATTAGTTGGTCTCTTCCCTAACAGAACATTAGCCGGATTACTCATGTACGACTTGCCTACACCACAACGGGCATGATAATGTTGACGAGTTGAAGGCTACTGATTCCTCCAAACTATGCCAGGAAACAAACTCCCATACTATATGTGGCATTTTGTGGTACAGCTCGGAGGAATTACCAGCCACCAATTTTCAGACACAATACAGATCTCTTAAGGGAAGTATACATTTCCTTCAAAGTGTGCCAGGAAACAGGACCTGATTAACTAAAATAATGGTGGCCTGTTGCTAGGAATAGTTTGGAGGAATCATTATCTCCAAAAATACCAAATCTATACCCTCCCCTGTACCAGGAAACACTTGCCAGCACATAAAGTTTGCTCGAACACACACGAAAACATATTCATGCATGAAAGAACACAAATTATCGCACATACATGTGTACAGTACAAACTCATAACTGTACAGTCGGCAGCATAAGTTCGCTGCATTTCCACCTGCGAAGGTATGAGCTTATTGATATTATAACACTAATGTAGTGCAGAGATGATAGACACTACTCATTAAGTAAATTATATATGTTGTTAGAATAGAAAATGGTTCAGAATGTAAGTTTATCTGGTCAAATTAGCATTACCAAGTACATGAGGGATGAACTCGAATTTATGCTGTCGACTGTACATACTCGTAAAGTGCACTTAGTCTCACACTCGTTGGAATGTTGCAATATGTTTCTGCAATCTGGTATTATATGTTAGGCAATTATGAATTATGTTTTATTGATAGATGGATGGATATATCGAAAGGTAGATAGAGAGATATAAAGATAGATATAGGAAAGACAGAAACTTTGTGAGAGAGAGAAAGATTTATTCAGACGGACAGACAGACGGATACGAATATACGCGTATATTACTGAAAAATGCGGATCTGGTTACACGCACGCATGTACCGCGCGCGCGCACACACACACACACACACACACACACACACACACACACACACACACACACACACACACACACACACACACACACACACACACACACACACACACACACACACACACACACACACACACACACACACACACACACACACACACACACACACACACACACACACACACACACACACACACACACACACACACACACACACACACACACACACACACACACACACACACACACACACACACACACACACACACACACACACACACACACACACACACACACACACACACACACACACACACACACACACACACACACACACACACAGACACAGACACAGACACAGACACAGACACAGACACAGACACACACACACACACACACACACACACACACACACACACACACACACACACACACACACACACACACACACACACACACACACACACACACACACATACACAGACAGAGACACACAGACACAGACACAGACACATACACACACACACACACACACACACACACACACACACACCAGACTAACAATGAACAGGTACAGTCACAGCCAATAATCCTACTACACCTACTGTACGACTGAAATTGTCTAGTCGTCTTAAAATATTGGTCAAAACTATTCACTCAAACGACTAACTCCCATTCACCCGACTCAGGACTTTTGATGGTGGATGTACAAGACCAAACACCCGGATACTAGGACAGGGGCGGAAGTCACAGAGCTAACATGCAATACCAATTAGAGGGTCGGCTAAAATGCCCACTGACACACACACACACACTCACACACCACCAGTACAGAGGCCGCTTATCATTCCATCCGGGTGCAGTCATCCCGGACTTACTCTTAGTTGACGTTTATTTTATTTTCTTTTTTTTCTTTTTTGTAGAAGACTCTGCTACTATAATGTTAAACAAAATGTCTGGTTAAGGTAAGAGAGTTTACATTGCCTTTGTTCGTGAAAAAAAAAAAACACACACACACAGCTACTGGTGGATAAATCGTGTCTAGGCATTCTGGGAGGAGGAAATGGTTCTTGTGCAGTTTTCACTCTATCATAGGGATGTTCGTAGTAATACGAACACGTCAAGATTTTCGTGGGCATTCCCTCGCACTGTACATGTCATATAATTTTAAATATCTGTCATAAAGAGTAACTGAGATAACATTATATAATGCAAACTGACACACTTGTCTAATATATATATCATTTAACACATTAAAACCCCAGGAAGTCATAAAGAGAGTTAAGTGACAAGAATCCTGCTGCGTTAAACACATTTCTACCCTCATGAAAACACATCACTGCACACAAAGAGTGACAGTTATCTGAATATTTTGTGCACAATTACATCAGGAAAATACTTCCGCTTCGCGTGGTCAGTATGTAAATTATAAAGGTCGTGGAGGAGCCTTTAGTTTTCTACCCGCTATGACTGACAAGAACAAGGTGTTCATTTCACCCCTGTCTCCAAGAATATCATAAAAAATATCTCTTCCGCTTTACCTCCTATAATTCAGTAGTAAGAATGACTAAATCATCTGTTCTTGAGGGATACAATATGTTTTCCGCTTCCTTCTGGAGAACATTCATAAACACTGCAAATATCCTGTTTTGTGTTATGTTCGGATATGTTTATTAATAGTTTTTTTTTCGGTGATGAGGATACAACAAAGTGGGTTTCTCGCTGGACTATTACAGTAGTTACATTATGTTGTGTTGTGTTGTGTTGTGTGGAGGTAAAAACATCCTCGTCTGTTCCCGTTGGAGGTAGAAGTGGAGGTACTATGATCAGTAATTTCTCATATGCAGTTATGTCTCAACTTTCACTCTCACGGATGATATGCAGTCACTCACAAATCAGGCATCTAAAGCGATACGATGGGAAGTATACGTCAGCGCGAAAAACAAGGCAATCAATAATCATGTTTCGATAAAATCTGACGGAAATGCTCCTGCGATTTCTACTTTCCCAAAATTTGCGTTTTCTTTTAGTTAGGAAGAAGGGGGTTACGGCCGCCAGTCTTGATATAATGAAACCCATTCGGCCCTGCCCTCTGCCCCACTTATCCAAATTACTTCGGCCAGGGAAAAAATGAAGGCCACTTATGATTTTTTGCTGAGCTCCAAAAGAAGGTTTCGATATCGTATAAGAAAATAAGAAAATTAAGCTCTATTTCTAGATTCTATTCACAAAGGAGAATGCCTTTGTACTCATCTAAGAACGATGGTAAACGGAAATGAAAACGATTCCGTCCTCTACCCAACAAGGCCTCCGAAATTTTAGTGAAAAATTTTGCATATACTGTAAGTTATTTACACAACACAGCTGACAGAGGGACCGTCCGAACACAAGAAGGAAATGAATGTCAGTCGAGATCAGCCACTTATATTATGTAACTCGTTATTAGGTTGGAAGAGGTGTGGTACTCCCTCCCTACGCTGTTTACATGCAATGATAAAAGCTTTTTATCTGGGTCAGCTAAGAATGAGGAGAACATAATACCTCGCAGTTATCACCAATGAACACGGGGGTGAGGCTGCAACTGTGTGTTTTGTATGCATATTTTCTAATAGTCTTCACTGTTTCGTTTTTAATTCGTGTATTCTCCTCTTACCTCTCATACAATTCACTTCGTTTTTAAGTGTCATTTTCTGTCTCCCTCCCCAAACTCACACCTCTCCCTCCCTCCCTCCCTCCCTCCCTCACCACACTCACTGCTACCCCCCTCACAATTTCCATACCCACCCTAAGTTCCCCACCCGTACAAAAGCCCTCTACACTATCACCTCTGCTTCACAGCCTCCTCGTCCACCCACAACATTGGTTGGGTCTATGTTTGCCTCGACATACTCCGTGTTAATTGCGGCCAGCCAGAACTACGGAGGCCAGCTACACTCAATTTGTGGACTGGCCATGTTATTGTGGCTATACTGTGATGTGAAACTGCAGCTGTAGCGGGATGTGTTCTGGTGGATGCTCGGTAATATGGTATTGCAACTGTGATGTGATATATTTGGGCTCTAAACGCGCATGGAGAACCAACGTGTTGCAATTGTTTACTGCCGGTCTTTTCATATTTGTATGTGTGTGTTCTGCAAATGGTCCATCATACAACAGACATGGATGTTCACCAAACTTTTAAGAATAATACCGAGCAGGTAATCTTCACAGCATTACTATTTTTGCTCTTATATTGCAAGGAAACTGTGCATTTAACGTCAGATGTAACAGACAGGCATTTCTCCTTCCAATGTACAACACAATATTATGAATTTGTGACCAAGCGAAGAGGAAACATGCAAGAGCACCGTGTGAAATGAGGGTTAGTGTATAGAAATGAAGATGAGGTGAGGAAAATAGGCTAAGGAAAGAGTACAGAAGAATGAAAATAGAGTGTAGCGGTATGATGGACCCATGGGATTAAATATAGGAATGTGAGGAGGAAGAAGCGAGTGTGACGGAGGAGTAACATAACGGCGTTGTAGGAATACAATGAAGAGAGTGAAAAACTTAAACCGTTAACAGGTAAAGTTGTATGAAAGTGAAAAATGAATGAATGAGCATGAAACAAAATGAAGGTGAGGAAGTGAATGTACGAGAGAAGTATGTATCAGGGAATTTCCTGAGAAAATTGAAGGCGGGAATGAGGAAATTAATGAAGATGAAAATTAAGGAAGGAATGTGGCAATTAACTAAGAAGGAATAGGAAAAAAGTGAGGGAGTTAATCAAGTCTGAAGATGGAGGGAGCTGGCTGTTTATTAAGGGACCGTGTGATGTGGGCAGAAAATTGGAGGTAAACGAGTCCTTCAAAAACAGCCACGAAACAACACCTATATGGATGGAGCGTGTTTCGTGGCATAGTCAGGAGGAATCAGAAGCCACCAAGCTCATATACACGATCACAGGGTCCTTAAGGGAGTCGTCAGTAGTGGGCGAACTGAAGTCTATAAAACCATACAAACAACGCTTCCAAACACAGCCCCTTACTCTCATAAATAGGTAGTCTGATTCCTGGCAGAGTTACCAGCAATCAACAGTCCTCCATTTCACCCAAAGCAAAATATTGACCCCCTTAAGAAATTGCAATGTCTTGAGGATGGAATTGAGAGATTGTTTACAAGTGGAGCCACGAGGAATGGAGGAGAGAACAGTGTGTGGAGGGGGCCAGACAAGTGTGTTGACATGAGGGCCAGCCAAATACACAAGCAGAACCAGACTCAGACACGGTGTAAGGCAATAACTAGCTCACTGTCTCTGTCTGTCTATCTGTCTCTCTGGCTGTCTGTGTCTCTATCTTTCTGTTTCTCTGCCTCTCTGTCTCTACTTCGGTTTCTGTCTCTCTGCCTTTGTCTTTCTATCTCTCTGTCTCTGTTTCTGTCAGTCTGTCTCACTCTCTCTGGAGTTGTGACAGACCTTGAATGTTCAAGTTTCACAACCATAAATCAGGCCGGGAAAACTAACATATGCAGAAGACCTTAATCTTTGTCCCATTACCGAGATTGTTGCCGGTGAATCTCAAGGGTCTGGTGAAAATGAGTGTTGAGAACAGCTAATGTACAACTTGTGCTTTACGAACCTCTTGTCATATAAAATGGAGTCAGTCATCTTAACTACTACCCACGGGGAAATTGAGTCCCTTTGGAACATCTTGTCATATAAAATGGAGTCAGTTATCTTAACTACTACCCACAGGGAAATTGAGACCCCTTGGTACAGCTTAGAGTAATCCATAATCTCCATGTACCCGGCAATAATATCACTCGTTCCCTTAAAACACTAATGGATTCATATTTGTACTAGAGACACATTTCTACTTATTTGTACGAAGAATAGAATTTATGTTGTTTGTGCTATCCATCATCAAGCAGAGGAGACAAATAACTCGTTAATCATTATTCTTTAGAACTGAAACAATGAGAGGGAGTCGAGGGAGGCGTGGGTGAGAACAGAGGATATATATGAGAGGCTTGGTAAGGAAGGGGTAGAAAAGAGCAGGAGAAGGATGAGAGACGTAAGTAATGGGGAAAGCAAAGGAGAAAGGGGTAGGAAATGTGAAGATGAAGGAGGGAGGAGATTATGTGGGTAAGGGAATAAAGGAGAGGAGGAATGCAGAGAGAGAATAAGGAGAGAGATAGAGAGTTACGGTCACGAGTAAAAGTTCTCCGAGATTCCCTTCTTTTTTTCTTTTTTCTTTTTTTTATATAAGTTCCGACACTGACCATAGGCTTCATCAAGCCCTTTACCGTGGCCCAGGTTCCTGATAACTTCATGTTCCAGATTCTAGTACACTGTTGAGTCTTCCTTCATCAGTCATACTATATGATGAGATGCAAGGGAAGGAAGCACTGAAAACGATAATTCACACAATACAACCAAGATAAAAATGTGTGTAACTGAACTTTTCCTCGTGACGGTAGTACTGTACATGTGAAGGGAGAATGGGTTAGTGAAAGGCAGCTACAGTATAGAAGGAAGGAGGAGGATGGTTAGTAACAAGAAGGAGGGATAAAAGAAAATTCAGTAGAAATTATACAACGAAAGGATATCTTATAAATTACTCGATATATCAGGGTCAGTAGCAGCCGTAGTGATCACATTACCGGATATGAAAAGGGGGGAATTGGAAATGAGGGAGGTGGTGAGACTTAAGGAAAGGCAGAGAGAGACGAGACATAAAAACGAGGATTGAGTGTGGAGAGGTAATAAAAGATGAAGGAGAAGAGAGAAGTGGTGTCCGTGAAGAAGAGGACGAATGAGGGGAATAAGCGGGAGACGTGGAGGAATAGTGGGTGGGGGAGGGAGGAGTGGGAGTGGGGGAGGGAGGAGTGGGAGTGATGGAATGAGTAGCGAACGACAAGAGGGATGTGGAGGGGAGGAGGAGGAGGAGGAGGATCTGTGTACTGGCGTGTGGTTTAGTGTTTGTGTTGTGGTGTCAGCAAGGGCGGGAAATTGGATTGGGTTGTTGTGGAGGCCCGAGTCAGAGAAGAGGGATGGGATGGGAGGAGAGAGTGAGGGTGAGAGTGGGAGGGGAAGGTGAGAGTGAGGAAGAGAAAGGAGTGGGACAGAGAGAGAGAGAGAGAGAGTAAAGATAGTCATGGAGATGCAGTACGAGTTGTGTGGGGGTGAAAAAAGTGGAGTAGTAGTAGTAGTAGTAGGTAGCAAGAGTTGAAGGAGTTGAGTCATTACAAGGAGATGAAAGAGAGATTATGGGAAAGGAGTAATAAGAAAAGGTTGAGTAGAAAGAAGTGGAGGCGTTTGGAAGTGAGGGATGAGTGATGGAAATGTAGGAAGAAGATTGAGGGAGGCCGGAAAAGCTGATGAGTTATCTATTATCAGCGAATTAATGAGTTAAAGATTCCTCCATACTATGCCACAAAAAAATATTAATTAAAGGGTTGTGTTTCTGACATAGCTGCTTAGAGGAATCAATAGCATTCATTTCTTTAACAACCGATGATCCAATTGTCATGAAAAATCAATCAATCAGCCTTGTAGGGAACAATAGAGGTGTTGCTGTTGTTAGAAATATACAATAATTCCCAATAATACAGTGTCCCACATATCCTGCTTACAATGCCATCCCTCCACGCAAGCATAATGAAATGTTGGAGACTGAGGAGTATAATGTATGCTGATGACAGGTGTGGGGTGAGCAGGTGTGGCTTCAGGAGGAGATATGAGACTGTGTTATGAGGCGCATCGAGCACACTGACGACGACCCACAACACCACCACTGCTACCACCACTACCACCAATAGTCATGCTACAAAACGCTCACATACCACCATCACATCCACGAGGCCATGCTTTCATTTCACGCTACAGACAGTGACAATGCTATGGATTTAGTTTACGCTATCAGGGTCACACAACGCTAGCTACATTATTTATCCTCCTCCATGACACCTACTACATTATTTATCCTCCTCCATGGTACCTACTACTACGTAACTGTCAACGCTATGCATGAGGAAACGAGAGCAATACTCATAACACTCGCTACGCAATCACTTTAAAAAAAAAATGTACTTTCCACAATTTTGAGAGCTACAAGATGACTTCATTCCTCTGGGCTGTCACTCCCAACCAACATCTCTTGTACACAATTACCATGATATCAAAGCAACGAGGCAACGGAGGCTATGGTCATTATGCCACTCTGCCGCCACTCACTCCCACAACCACACCACATCTCAACATACCACGCCATACCACTCCACACCATACCATTATACTACACCATATCGCACCACACTGCACCACACCACACTACACCATACCCAGCACACCACATCTCACCTCACCATATTTTACTACACCACTCCAAGCCACGTACAATCGTACTACACCGCACTTCACCGCAACGCACTACACAGCACTGCACTATACCCCACCACACAGAGCACACCACCACAACACACAGAACACACCACCCCAACACACAGAGCACACCACCCCAACACACAGAGCACACCACCCCAACACACAGAGCACACCACCCCAACACACAGAGCACACCACCCCAACACACAGAGCACACCACCCCAACACACAGAGCACACCACCCCAACACACAGAGCACACCCCACCACACAGAGCACACCACACCACACAGAGCAAACCCCAACACACAGAGCACACCACCCCAACACACAGAGCACACCACTCCAACACACAGAGCACACCACCCCAACACACAGAGCACACCACACTACACAGAGCAAACCCCACCACACAGAGCACACCACCCCAACACACAAAACACACCACCCCACCACACAGAACACACCACCCCAACACACCACACATTATGAGACACTCCAAGACACATGACACGAACAGACGACAACCTTACCATTATCCTCTTCCATTTTTTTTTTCAGTAATATTACACTTTCTTCCAGTCGTGTTGTTTTCTTGGAAATGCATATGAACCCTCCAGTCATGTGTTATTTGCTGCTGGGTATACAAGGCTAGTTAATATATAAGTATTTTAACACTCGCTATTATTATTATTATTTTTCATATTATTTTTAAATCGCCAAGTGTTTGCAAGTCCAAATATGATAGACTTTCAGAATTGTTAGAACGTTCACTGTGGTGGTTTTTGAAGTTCTCATAGTCACATGATTGCATCTCATAAACTATTACCACCAGAAGTATTACAGTCAACGTAATGAGTGAGGAATACGGTGTTGGTGACAAGTATTGGCTCATGTGTCGCTGTGATTCTGAACGTCCCCTTATTTTGGGGCATAATATGATGCAATAAAGACGAGCCCTCTTTGTCTGGGGTAAAAAAAGTGCTGCGTACATACAACACTGTAGAGATGGACAGCGACTATAAGCCTTATATTAACCTTCAGTAGAGGCGTTTTTAGCATGTTTGTTTATACCATATATTATATCAGTCTCGGCATCTGCAGTGTATGTTGTAGTGTAGTAATATGATGACTTGCCGTCCACTGGAACACTACTATATTATTACTGTATGTAGGCCTAGGCACCAATATACAGTATACAAAAAAGATACAAAAACGTGTATGTATACTTTAAATTAATATAATCATACTAACTATATACCACTAATTGAGAGAGATTCAACTATTCTATATCCTTCAAAAGATGAACCACAACCAACGCATGTAAAAATTATAATAATAATAATAATAATAATAATAATAATAATAATAATAATAATAATAATAATAATAATAATAGTCATACTGATAATCCGTTAGATGCACCCCGAAGTTTATTCATATAACTCCTTACGTTAGACTCGGTAGTACTGGCGTAATGTGACGTCTCCAGAAGTGATAGTTATATTCCTATTACTTCAGTGTGAAAAATTCAAAACAATGAACTTAAATGGAGATAAAATATTGGCTACCAATTCCTCATCACAGCGCCACAAAATAGGTTTAATTTATAAAGATGTTTTTTTTATGATAGAGTTTGGAGGAGCAAAGTGTAACCTTCAGTTCATCAACAAAACCCTGGCTTCCTTAACGAATGTCTACATCTCAAGCAACTCTGATATGGTAATGACTTTGAATGCATGTATCACTAAAAATGTAATTAAGTTGACTTCTTCCAGAGGTGTATATTTTGGCCCGGACATCGTTAGCGTGAGTCTGTGAACTGTGTGGCAGCTGTTCACTTAACACATTAAATATGCACTCATTTTAATAAAGGTCGCATAGGGAGGTCACATTTCATTAGGAATTATCAATATTCGACACCAGTAGGTTTACCTGGATATGTAGTCTGATATTTCACTTTTGAAATGGTTTATATTTAAAAGCAATATATGTATTACATGTTGTAGTCCATTAGTTTTGTTTCATTAGTTTATAAACTTTGTCGCTGTGGACAGAGTGTAATTTTCATCTATACTCCTCTTTCGCTCTGATTCTGATTGATCTGTTTCTACCTGGCCGCCCACACTGGAAATGGAAGAGGAAGAGAGTAGGAGGGAGATCTGATAGGGAAGGAAGAGAGGAGGAGAGAGATCTGATAGGGAGAGAAGGGAGGGAGAGGAAGAAAAGTCATAGGATGCAGGAAGGAAGGAGGCAGTGAGGAAGGAAAGTTATAGTGGATGTGAAGACTCGAGGGTTGATTTTGCCTATAAAGTAGTGTTTCCGGAACATATAATAATCAGTGTTTAGGAAAAATATAATATCCACTATAAAGAGAAAATCACTTTCACAACAATATGTATGTTCACAGGAAAACTACAAACAATTCCTGGGAAGATCATTTAGCCTGAGAAGCATTGCCCTGGATTGGATAAACAGCTTATTGGCACGCTTGGTGTTGTTTGCCAATGACAAATCTAGCGTGAAAAGCAGTAATCATTTTCCAAATAATCACATAGTGCTGTGTGAATAACTGTTATATGAGTAAATTACCTCACCCAAGAATCGATCTCGAAGCCAGTGCATGTGACCCAAGCCTGTTAATATACTCAGTCACCATGCCATTTGACATGAAAATGTAGTTTTCATGCGCTCAAACTATCAGGTATTTTTATAGGTTATGAAGCACGTTTGGAGAATGAAAATAAGGTTGAATCCATTTCATGTGAGGTTACCTCCCGGCCTGTATGAAATTCTGTAATACACCGGAACGATTTCACATTATAGCACAAAATATCCAATCTATTTTATGATATAGTTTGGAGGAACGATAGCCTTTCAGATTCGCTCCCAGCATCTTGCCCCATATAGAGTCATTTTCCTTGGTGGGGTAGATACGCCTTTCGCATTCGATTGACGTGATGAGATGCGACTGACAATCATGAAGCGAAGCAAATGTAATTAACATCAATCTTACTGAATGAGACGAGGAATTATATACGTGTACTTCTGAGTGGCTGGAAGACACTCTCTCCCTCTCTTTCTCTCTCTTTCACACACACACACATACACACACACACACACACACACACACACACACCCACACACACACACACACACACACACAAAACTACCCATCACTCTAGTTTCTGTCTCTCGTTTTTATATATATTTTTTTCACATTCGTCTATTCCTCTCACTGACCCTGGATCTCACCTACTGTACTTGCGAAGGACTAATAAGTATACGCACCAACACACACACACGTATACCGACCAGAGAAAACCCCTGCCTCCTTTACCACCACTCCAGGTTTACTACATTGGCAGGGAACATCTAGCTATCCCCAGACGACCTCCCAATCAACACCATCCCAACTTTTGCGACCCCCTCCCGCACGCCATCGAGACCCAACTTGACAGGTAATCAGAACTGGACGCTCGGGCTCTACCTAATCCCCTCCGCCAATTTCAATTTCTTTTCGTACACGGTCCAGTTGTTGTGTGCCGAAACCTGTATACTTGTTAAGTCGGGGTACGAAGGTGTGAGGTCTGGAGGGACAGAGAAAACCGATTTTGGATAGTAATAGTAATAGTAATAGTAATACTACTACTACTACTACTACTACTACTACTACTACTACTACTACTACTACTACTACTACTACTACTACTACTACTACTACTACTACTACTAATAATAATAATAATAATAATAATAATAACTATAATAATAATAATAATAATAATAACAATAATAATAATAATAATAAATAATAATGGTAATGATTTTTTTCTTCCTCCTTTTCTTCCTGTTTATTTATGCTAT
>JAWQEG010003668.1:12500-219664 GCA_033782935.1 Petrolisthes cinctipes | reverse complement strand
AGGCTCGTTCCTTCAAGTTATTCATTGCATATTAATATGGTATTTATTTTGTGACGATGACACAGATTTGTCAGTAACAACAATGTCCAACATTTGATGAACATTAAAACAGTAGTAGTAGTGTACTAACAGTTGTCATTAAAAGTTGTTTCTTGACAGTTCCGACTAAAGATAATTCATTATATATTTTTCATTATATAGTGAAACCTTTCACAACCTTTATTGTTCACATTACTTTGTGATCATAGAAGGATTGGGTGAGGATGGAAACATAAATTATATATTTAAGGTGTTGGATGCTTCATATGTGTCGGAGTTGATGAATACAGTCGAGGTTCAAGGTGTTGGTTGATTCAGGGCATACATAAGTAAATATTCTGATATTTCACTTGATACAAATTGACTTGCACCTTATATGTGATTTACAATACCCTATTTATACAAGACAACCTATTTCATTAATATTAATTGAGTTTAGGCCATGACGATATGATGCAAGTAACCACAACTGTGCACGCCAATTAATGTGTGAAGAGAGAGAGAGAGAGAGAGAGAGAGAGAGAGAGAGAGAGAGAGAAGAGAAGAGAAGAGAAGAGAAGAGAGAATGACTTTCAAGGTATTCGCGACTTTAACTTTAAATGTATGAATTTTGTTGGCATCCTCACTCAATCCATCTATAATCGCTTAGTAATGTCAAAACTGAAGTGTGTTAAGTTCAATATGTAATGATAATAAAATATTACCTCGGTCGGAGCAGTCAAATTTCATCGTAAAATATCAACAGTCATGACACTACTACCAATGTTTACAATGCTCGTAAATTGAAGAAATTTGTTATAATTGACAGAATATAAAGCCATCGTCATCACAATGATTAACTTGGTGGGACCAACCTATGGAAATTTATGAGGCCTGATTATAATATGTTATGTTGTAGGAACATTGTGACGTTTCAAACTTCACATTCAATAAAATTTACTTATTATGTGTAATAACTATCATTAACGTTATGATGTAGAACATGAAATATTAATTAAAACCAAGATGAGCTGCTGATAGCTGGCATATACTAAACATTCATAGAAACATCTGGCCGAGACTAGCTACTGCCTCACCAACCCAGCATTTATTTTACCGTTTGAGAGCATAATATACTGATAACAAACAATAACTAATGACTTTACTAACCATTACAATGTTGTGGTCTACCAATGTCATGTTTGTTATTTATATAGTTGACATATAATTCAGTACAGCATTACTGCTTACAATCCTCTCGCTAACTTTCCTCCGTAAAACATGCACCACACCATTCCAAGCCTACACCCCTCCATTACCATCCCCTTGATTTACTCCTGGCATGTGTTTCGGATATGAGAGTCGAAACTGGAGGTTCACACCTTTTGGGGTACAAACATTGACAACGCTGGAGTGATAAACGTGGCAGTAGAGGAGACTGTACAAGTCTCTTTCCTAGCATAGTTAGTTTGACGAATCAATTGCCCTCCAGTTCTGACCCCTTCTCCACACACACAATGGCCTACGGTGGATAATGTAAAGTATCTAATACCTAATGCTTGTACAGTTGGCCACAGGAATTCTTACATTGACTATATTGAAAAAGAGGTCATTATTGTAAAATACTGCAATGAATGGTCTACCAAGTGACTCAATGATTAGTAAAGCAACGAACCTATAAATAATGTTGTATTGCAGTTACGTACTTTTGCATTCTATATTGTAAACTCTCGAAAACAACAGCATGTGTACGAATTATTTTGCCAATCAGATTTGATCTACATAGATGTTGAATGTAGGGAAAGAAAGATACAAACTAAAAGATACAAGCAAATATGATCCAAACAAGATACAAGCAAACAAGTTACAAACAAGATCAAACAAACAAGATACAAACAGGATGCCAAGAAACAAGAAACAAACAAGATACAAGAAAACAAGATGCAAAGAAGATACAAAGAAACAAGATATAAACATGATACAAACCAAATACAAACAAACAAGATACAAGCAAACAACATACAACCAAACAAACAACACTGGACCATCAACGTGGGAGGCTAAATGGAAGGTGGACAGGGGGAGTGAGATAAAGATGAAGAAAAAGGAAACAAAAATGAAATAAAATGGTAAGGGACAGGGAGGAAGAACAGAGAAAGAAAATAGGAAGTGGGGGAGGGAGAAAGTGAAGGGGAGGGGAGAAAAAGAATGTGGATGGAGAGGAACTGAAGAATGGAAAACAAAGAGAGAGGGAGACGAATAATTTTTAGACAAGAAAGAGAGAGAGAGAGAGAGAGAGAGAGAGAGAGAGAGAGAGAGAGAGAGAGAGAGAGAGAGAGAGAGAGAGAGAGAGAGAGAGAGAGAGAGAGAGAGAGAGAGAGAGAGAGAGAGAGAGAGAGAGAGAAGAGAGAGAGAGAATAGTTTGTTTTAAAGAAAGAAAAAGAAGATAACAGGTCTTAATGCATACCTTTAAGGGACCCCGTAATGTTGTAAGAATTTTGGAGGGTCAATGGATCCTTCAAATTTTGCCACGAAATACCATCTACTTTATATGGAAGGAGCTTGTTTCGTGGCATAGTCAGGAGGAATCAGAAAACACCAAGTCTCATACACGATCACAGGAACCCTAAAATGAAAAGTCGATACTGTCTGTTGTAATCCGCTGCCTAATTGATTGACAGAAAACTGCGCACCTTCCACCTCAAGAAAAATGCGCACCTTCCACATCAAGAAAACTGCGCACCTTCCACATCAAGAAAACTGCGCATATTCCACATCAAAAAGACTGCGCACATTCTACGATGATACCACACCATATTCCAAGATGCTGTGAGTGACGATGTAGCTGCCCTCTCCTCATAGGCTAGTGACGTGTATAAATAAGGTGCCGTCATTTAGCGAGGCAGGAAAACAACCAACCAACACCATCATGCCACACTGCCTTCCACTTAGTGCAGCACACGCTAAGCACACAACCAACACCTTGAAGCTTCACTCAGTAATCTCGAGGCATGGTATGAGTCACTGGTTACTGAAAGGCTACAGTAAGGTATATATAGGCTAAGTAGCATATATTTTCCTTGGTCTACAGTCCCGTGGTTGATGTATGCGTTTACTATATAAAGACAACTGACTGCCCACTGGCTCTGTTGATTATGACATCTGTGAACTTGCCGCATATATTTAATTTTGCACCTGCAACATAAAATTAACTGCGCATCGTTTCAATGAAGACAACTGCGCTTCGGCTGGTCAATAAAAATAAACGCATGCTTGCCCTATCAAGACAAACGCAAGGATTGATGCCGAATATATGACAAAAATAAATGACAAGCGAAACTTTACATTGTAAGAGATAAAAAGTATGTTGTGCCGTGTTTATTTATAGTAAAGGCATACAAAACTATTACAATAAATACTGTAATGCATAACAGTAATCTAAAGTATATTCAGAATAAAGTACAAACACGATAATTAAATCAAAATAGTACTGCGTAAATGTAATATCGAATGGTAAAGTTAATACTGAAGAAAACATAGTAGAAAGTACAACTATATTTAATTCTGGCTGATAAAGATTACCGGTAATGTATTTAAAGCAATATGCATCGAAGCAGCAAATTATATTGTAATAATTAGTGATAAACGAAATGATATGTGAACAATTGTGAAAAAATATTGTTTGACCAATTTGCATTAAATAAAAAGAAAAAACTGGAATATGGAAATTGAGGAATCTGAATGCAAAAAAGAGATATATGATCCTATATGATATAATTGACATTAATATATTAGGTAAACTAAAATGAAAAAGAAAACGGCAACTGTTAAATGTACAGAATTCGGTGAGGAATCTGTAGAAGAATAAAAAAAAAATATATAATATATATATATATATATATATATATATATATATATATATATATATATATAATAGGAATGTAAGTCACTCACAGCGCGTTATTTTATTTTTTATTTGTTGCAACTCGGCAGCATCAGGATTTCAGTAAAAAAAAGAGAGAGATGAGGCCATTTTTATCCTCCCTAATAGGCCTTCATAAACAAGGGATTGTGGGGAAACTTGGCGTATCGTGATTGAGTTTTGTGGTGAAGGGACCCTGTGATGTAGTCAGAATGTTGAAGATAAATGAGTCCTTCAAATATTACCACGAAACATCACCTATATGGAAGGAGCTTGATTCGTGGCATAGTTAAGAGGAATAAGAAGCCACAAATACTCAAACACGATCACAGGGTCCTTAAGAGTGGCGTATCTTGGTTGATTTGTGGTTAATTAAGAGTGGCGTATCTACCTTTAGTTGTGGTTAAGAGTAGCGTATCTACCTTTAGTTGTGGTTAAGAGTAGCGTATCTACTTTTATTTGTGGTTAAGGGTAGCGTATCTACCTCTAACCTTCTTCAAGAAACATATAAAGAAGTTGGAGGAAATTGTAGGCTTCTGATTCCAATAGACTATTTCACGAAACAAGCTCCTTCCATATTGGTGGCTTTTTGTCGCAATATTTGAAGGATGCATTTACTTCCAAATTGCTGACTATATCACAGGGTCCCTTTAGTATGATAGCCGCCCAAAGTAGACAATGTAAGCGGTATAGGAATGAGTCTGGCAGAAGAGAAGAGAGGCCCACTGTACTGAACATACATACTGGTGGTGACAGGTGTGTAAACGCGCCCCACTTCTCCCTCTGTATACTTAGGGGTCAGGTGGCTGGTGGGGTTGGCAGGCTGTCTACTCTTCTACCTTCCCTTCTCTTCCTACTGCCGTCTGCTATAATGTTCAGTAGCTCGGCTCAGCTTTTATTTTCTTAGTTCTGTAATTTCAGTCGGCAACATCATTAATCAATGGCCGCGCTAGTCCGTAGTCTCACGCAGTATATATAATGCAATAATGATGTGAATAATAATTGATTATATTGCTTTTAATAATGACTATTGCTATGTTTTAGACGTGATGGGACAGTGCCTGACAAGTTTTATAGTGCCGACAAAGGGATATCCAACCAATAATTAACTACACAATAAAATATGACCCAAAATAACTTTGAATTCGTCAGACATTTGGCATCGCTGCAGGGTGAAAATCTGCAACTTATGCTGTAATTTTTTTTTCTGAACTTTGTAGTGGCAAAGGCCAATGTCAAGTGTATCTAATCGTCACTCTACAACGGAAGACATTCTGATCGCCACTGTGCTAGCAATATACAGTAAACTTGCTTATAGGATATCGACTGTTGACAATTACAGCCTCCTACAATTAAAAAAAAAAAAAAAATGACAGTTCATATGATTGTTTCTGTTTTTCATATATAATCTTCTTTTCCTCTGTCTTTAGTAGAGAAACATTTAGAAACAGATAAATGAACGGCCACTTAGCTTCATATGTGGATAAATTATACAGTATGTAAATCATGAATGGTGTGAGAGAGAGAGAGAGAGAGAGAGAGAGAGAGAGAGAGAGAGAGAGAGAGAGGAGAGGAGAGGAGAGGAGAGAGGCAAGAAGGGCAGCTTCCCTCATTTGTCCTTCAACTTAACTGACTGTTTATGTGTGTGTTCTGGTATCCTTACTAGAATACCACCGTCGTGACCTTTTGTGTGTGTGTGTGTCATCCCTCCGTCGTGTCCTTCAGTCCCACCAGACCCTTGTGTACAACCCTCCGTCTTGTCGTCACCTTCCTATTAGACATGATGCATTTCGGTTGTTTAGAAGTCCTTTTAGGCTTGATTACGAGTACGAACTAAGTAACAGCAAAGTGTACCGTTGCCAGCACTTATAACTGCTACAGTCAGCATTGTCAATCCTCTTCTTCTGTACCAATTATAAGTGTTGGCAATTGTATATACATAGCTGTACACTCAAAGACAATAGTAGTATCAATAAAAATATAATGGAGTAAAATATAATATGGAAATTGTGGATCACTCGACCTCGGTTAAGGGGATAGTCTACGTTTGGTACCTTGGAGCGCCTTGAGTCCTCCAAAGTTTGCCAGGAAACAGGACCAGATTAACAAACATAATAATGGCCTGTTGCATGGAATAGTTTGGAGGAATAATTAACTCCGGATTTATGAACACTTAAAGCATTGGTTGTTATGGTCTGATTGGTTTAGTGTTGTCCATTGTATATGCAGGTAATTAATAATTGGTCAGAACTTCGACACGACTTTCTTCATGTATTGTACAGCGGCCTAAAAATATTTCTATCCCTATTCATGTCTTCAGCAACTCAAGATGGTCAGTTGCGGACATATGAAATTGATACACCTGAAAGGCGGCCCTTCATTGAGCAAAGGGTAGGATGAGACGTTTTGTGCAGAGGTGCACGTGTTTTATTCTATGCTTGATAAGGGGCCTGTTTGAAGGGTATGTGTCTGTTTCATACAATGCAATGCCAGTAGTAGGAGTAGCGACACATTGCAATTCAATACATAATGCAAGTCAGGGTCCAGATATTTAATGGGGTAAACAGTCTGTTGTCGGCGAATTGGAGAGCTACTAATTCCCTCGAACTCTGTCAGGATACTGGCTAGCACTTCATGCGACTAAGAGCTCTGTTTTGTTGAATAGTGACGAGGAACCAGTGGCCTCCAAACCGCAGACAAGAGTAAATATCTTCATAGAAATTTCATCGCTTTCAGAAATATGTAGGTATTTTTCTCTTTTGTCGTGTACTTAGCATGATACCCTCACTTTACCAAATATGACTCTTGTATGAGGCAGAAAAAAGTTACATTTACGGTAGATTGGATAACAGATGGACGTTTTGAGAATAGAAATTACAATCTGGAAATGGGTGGGACGTAAGAGAGAGAGAGAGAGAGAGAGAGAGAGAGAGAGAGAGAGAGAGAGAGAGAGACTATAGATATACGGTACCGTACACGGATAGATTGCCATAAACGAAGAGAAATATCACATAAGGAAATGCATGTAAAGGTAAATGGAAAAATATGTAAGTAAATGAATAAGCTTACAGAAATATATGTTAAATAACTGGGCAGGAAGTTTTTTTCTTTTCTTTTTTTTACTATACAGAAAAATTATTTGAAGGACTTGGGACACACACTCTCTCTCTCATATATATATATATATATATATATGTTGGCATACCTATTGTTTATCTGTCTACATGTCTATATGCCTGTCAACCTCCCTCTCTCTCTCTCTCTCTCTCTCTCTCTCTCTCTCTCTCTGAGTCTGAAGTCCCTGTGTTTATTCTGGCCAGGCTGACGTGTTTTTCTTTGCCAGAGTTTTGCAGTTGCATTTTCTCTCCAGGGAAGCATTTCCGTGTAGTCTTAAGTCCGGGCTCACACGTACACACACAGGGTTCCGTCTCAGCTGTCACCCCCTTATACTGGCCCACAGTACAATACAAACAATAATAGTAGCGATATATTAGAATACAACTTAATGCAAACAAGAATAGCAACGATACAATATTACTTAAATACATTGCAAGCAGAAGTAGCAACGATGCAGTGAAGTATCATTACATACAAGAAGAAATAATAGCATCAATAATAGTAGCACAACAACAACAAAACTAACAACAAGAATATAGCCTAAATACAATGTTTATATATCCTCTTCTTCAGCCACAAGAACAGTAACAATCTCACTAATTAAATAAACATCGATTATGTAAATAAAATCCACAGATTCGTCCAAATCTTGTCAAACAACCAGCTGCCTTACTATACCCGTAGGTGGTGTGTCTTGTGGCAAAGTTTTGAGGAATCCGTCGCAGGTAACACATTAGTTCTTCTTTTACCTCATCATAAGGAATGAGAATCCTTTTTAGAGGCACTGTATCTCTTGTAGACCAACTTACCTCATAAGAAAAAGCAAAGTCTAAGTATACCAAGCAAAATCACTTTGGGTTGGAATCTAGTCCGTACCGCTTATGACGTCAATCTATTCATGAATATTTAAATAAAATTTAAAATAACAATAATAATAACAATACCCGGAACTAATAATAATAATAATAATAATAATAATAATAATAATAAGGTAATAGTCAGGCGTTTGTCCATAATCTGCTTTCGACTTGAGGTTTTCAGTATGCAATGTTTTATAGTGTGTTTTGAACGAATTTATTGTTCACAAGCATCGCAAATTAATATTTTGGAAGATATCACCCTCCCTAACTCTATCTCCGAAAACACCTCATTTTCGCCATATTCGAACTATATTCGTCTGAAAAACACTACAACGCATTAAATAGAATTAGGTAGGCCTCACCTGACCTAACCTAACCTAATCAGGACCGTGGCAAACTACCGAAACCTAACCTTGGCAAAATAAGGGGCTGGATGTATACATTTAGCGGCCATCTTGAATTGATATTATTATACTGAAACCGACGGTTCATGTTAATGTATTTGCGACGGAAATACCCAATAAGTAAATGATGTACATGTATTAATTAAGAAGTATATTTGACATAAAAAAAATAATGGGAGTGATTATGGACAAACGCTTGACTAATACCAATAATAATAATAATCAACATCATCATCGTCATTATTATTATTATTATTATTATTATACCCGCTTTTTGTCGCGAGAAAAAGGTGACGTCATCACACCTGCCCTGGGACCAACTTGGTATACTGTACTTAGATTTTATAAATATGTTTTATTTTATTTTTTTCTTTATATATATATTGTTTTTTTTTTCATTCCCGACTTGCAAGAGGTATTACCGTACTTAACAATTACCCAGGAATGGAGAGGGAAAATAAAAATCTTCTTTTATCAACTCATCCCGTAAAACTGAGTGGGAGGCAACCGAAGGCTGCCTTTCCGAGAGGTATGATAATTATTAAGCTTTGAATACCTCAAAGCGACTTTACTCCGATGAGAAAAACTCAGAGGATTAAGGGGTATTCAAAAGTAACTGTTAATGATTTGGAGTCTATGGATTCCCAAAACCTGTGACAGAAACCAACAAATGGTGTGTAAAGGAGAAAGAGACGGTCCTCGGCCAGAAAGACCTTGTATACTGAGGGTCAATTGTTCTGTTCTGATCCGAGGCACAACATGATTCTCAACCAACCCCGCAAGCACATACTCCCTAAACACCGTTATTCGAACTACGGTTGGTAGAAATTCATATTGTGCCTCGGATCACGAGAGAACTATTGACCCTCAGTGTTCCACGATGGAGACGGAGACAGAGATGAAAAACAACATGAAAGAGGGAATAAGAAAGAAATTGTGACGGATGAAGAGAGGAAAGGGAATGGCTCGGGCCGGAAGGGGCGCCCATGCCGTTAAAGTATTGCTCACATCTTAGCAGACAATATTACCTATTTGGGAACCAAAGAGAAACATTAAAATAAATGTTATTTATTATGGCACAGTAACAAAACCAAGAAGACACACTTAAATAAATCAGGAAGACAAACTAAAATACGCCAACAAACACACACTTAAATAAATGGTCTGTATTGTGACACAGTAACCAATAATATTACAAATTCCTCACAATATTCTTACCTTTCCACTTCAAAGGGAAATCAAACGTATGAGTCATATTTACTTTATTCTCTCCCTAATTAAGGATAATATTATATAACATAATGTTTAAGTCTACCTTCTGCTACGTCACGTTTATCAACACCGAAAATCTGGGAGGAAATAAGTTTTAGTCAATGATCTCAGGGTTAATTAATCTCTGAAGAGATACAGGAGATAAGGGAGTGACATTTGGTCATGGTAATATTTCTCTTTTTAAGTTATGTACTGTACAATCGCGGACCATGATCTCTAGCCCACAAGAATCGAAGCCTGAGATCTGGAGCAGGTGGTTTCTGAATGACAAGTCACTCAAAGCCTCCATTGGTTCAAGATGTGTGTATGTGTGTGTGTGAGTGGTTGGTGATGGTTTGTGTGGGCTAGAGATTATGGTCCACGATTGTACGGTAAAAACGTGTCACCAGGAGCTCCTCCGAGCAGCCAAGGTCAGCTGTTGATCTCCACCATTCACCCTCACGTCTCATATCTCACTATTCATCAACTACTCTACAAGTACATTGTGGATACTTTTTGTGAAGTGCAGTCATGTGTTGGTACATTACGCATCTACTCTACAAACTTCGCCCAAAGACTGGCTACCCCACACTGGACTAAAGCAATGCGGACTGTTTCGTAACCGTGGATGTAGGGGAGGCCGCAACGTTCAGAAATCAATTCCTGTTATCCACCGGAAGAAGAAAACACCCAAACCGAAGCCAAATAAACCATTTAAACACTTCGAAATTCCAAGGCTCTGGTATAACCTTCCGTCAGTGCTCCTCTCAAATGTGACGTCTCTAAACAACAAATTAGATGAAGTGATAACCTCAGTGAAGTTAGTGAACCCGGACATAGTGGCCATCACAGAAGCATGGCAGGTGGTCCCCGAAACATGTGTTATTGAAAAATACAGCTTGTTTCACCACCTAAGGACAGACCGTAGAGGTGGTGGCTTAGTGATGTTCACCCATGAGAACCTGTCCCCATGCAGCCTTGGTGTAGAAATCCCCAGGGAGATAGAGGCTCTGAGGGTCAAAGTCACACCTACCCGTCATCCTCGACACACCGCATCTGTCATCCTCCACCACCGTCCCGCAACTCATCGACCACATCATCACCACTGCCGACACCCTGAAAACCAGATTACCCTCCAGCAGGTTGATTATATGTGGAAACTTCAATGAACTTGACATAGGAGACGTAACTGACCATCTTAATCTCCGCCAAATAATGGACTTTCCCACCCATGGCCATAACACCCTTGATCTAATCCTGACGGATATGGCGGACCTGTACCTCCCTCCCCAACCACTCCCCCCCATGCGACGTAGCCCTCACTTATCTATACTGTGGTCTTCCACCCCCACCACCTCCCTGCCGCAGGTGTGCACTACTACCACTACCTACCGACCACTCACAGATTCTTCACTACGAGAGTTCGGACAGTGGAGTACGACATATCCATGGATGGAGGTTATAACACCAGAGGATGTCAACATCAAGTGGGAAAATTATCACTCATCAGTCATGGAAGCATATCACTATTTCTTCCCACCCAAAACATCCAGAAGGCATCCATCTGATCTCCCTTGGATTACCCCCAAAATCAAGCGACTCTTAGACCAACGTAACCAGGTTTTCTATACCAACACAACCCTCTACCGACAGCTGAGGAACCAAGTCATACGAGAAATTCATGAGGCCAAGAGGACATACTACCCAACCAAGATTCACCATCTCCTCCAAAGTAACACGAGTCAGTGGTACACCAAGATTAGAGACCTCTGTGGCCAGGGTAAGAAACTAAACCCTATTAATTGTCTCGCCGATGTCTCAGCGGAGGAGGCAGCAGAAAGGATTTTGCCACTATCTGTCAAAGCTTTCCTTCACTTAACCTCTCCCTCCTACCAGCTTACCAGCTTCAATCCTCCCCCCCCCCCTCCTACTGTTGAAACCTTTCAAGTTGTCAAAAAGCTTCTTAGCCCCAAATAAAAAAGATCCACCACCCCCATTGACTTACCTCTCAAAATTTATAAAGAATTTGCCCCAGAACTAGCAGTAACCATCACCTCAATAATCAATGCTCCATCAAACAAAGTAAATGTCCAGCTGAATGGAAAACCGCCAATATAACACCCATCCCCAAGTTACCTAACCCTCCCACACTTAATGATCTCAGACCAATTGCCATCACTCCCATCCCAAGTCTCATTTGTGAAGATTTTATCTTCAGCTGGGCCTGTAGCACCATCTGCGAAAAAATTGATAAGAAGCAATATGGAAACATGAAATCAACCTCCACCATTCATTGTCTTGTCAGTTTGCTTGATTATATTCATCAGAATCTTGACAAACGTAAAACCTCCCTCGCTCTAACCTTTAGAAAGGCTTTTGAATTATAGTCTTTTCAAAATATACTGAGCGCTGAGGCGTTGGCTGTTGGGAGGTTTTTCCCTCCCGCAATGCTGCCAAATCAGACCAATACACTTCACTCACTCCCTCATATCAGCTATTTACTGATGCTAAATTAATCAAAATTAATACGTATACATTTACTTCACTACTAAGGCCATGTAGGTATATGAAAGTATCATTTACTTCTCATATTAACAATGATAATATATATATGTATCACAACACTGGACAGAATATTTTTCCGACGTTGTCAGTACACCTAGGGTGAGTGTACTCAGGGATAAGTACGTAAGCTCCACCTGTCAACTCAGATCACTACCTTCACTTTTACTCTGGCTACCACTCAAGATGGAGCACACCTTTGCTACTCGCTATCATGTTTTACATAGTCGAGAAAGAGAGAACTTATTTATAATGTAAACACGTTCTTTTTAGAAGAGAAAGCAAATAGAGGACCTATCATTGCACCATCACGAGCAGTGGTGGTGAGGAAAAAGAGTCGAAACAAACGAAAAATTATGTTATATCCTCAGAAAAGTGTCGCATTTATAATACAACATAATGTGTCAACAGAAAAGGAAACATTTACTTTTATGTGTTGTTGTTAACGGCAAGCGATATATAGGCAACAGATGAGAGAGAGAGAGAGAGAGAGAGAGAGAGAGAGAGAGAGAGAGAGAGAGAACAGGCGGTGGATTAGTGAGGGCTGGCTGTCATTTGTAATGAGGATCTAATCCCATAATTGTCCAGACGAGATCTGGCAACATAGCAGTCAGGTAAATCTCGGAAGTGGCCAACGCCTCAGCGCTCAGTATATTTCAAAAAGACTATAGTTGACCACACTACCGAAATTAAAAAGGCAATACACCTAAGCCTCCCTGACTACCTAATCTCCTGGCTGTGTGACTTCCTGAGTGGGCGCAGACAGGTCACAGGGTACCAGAACAGCACCTTCACCCACCACCACCAAACCTGTGGAGTCCCCCAGGGTACTCAAATGGGGCCTCTATGTTTCCTAATGCTAATAAATGACGCTCTCATGGACACACCACATCACTAGAAATACGTAGATGACTGTACTATAGGGATCACCATCAACAACAACTCTCTAAACTACAGTCCTCTACAAAATATCCTCGACAGCCTACAAATCTGGACAAGGGAGAACCATGTTACCATCAACCAAAACAAGACCGTGGTGATGCATGTCTGTATATCCACAACTCCAGTCCCACCACCAGTTGTTACAATTGGCTCCCACTCATTTCATGTGGTGGAGTCAACAACTACTGGGTGTCACCATCGACAACAAATCAGACTGGAAACTGCACACCACCAACACCATCCAGACATCCACCTACAGACTGCACATGCTCAAAACAATGAAATCCCTGGGTTCCCTACATCAACAACTGAGGGATATCTACACCACCTCCATCCTCCCTAAACTGATGTATGCTTCTCCGGCCTGGTCATCTGCACTAAACACCACGCAGATGTACCGGCTCGAACGTGTACAGAAAAGAGCATGCAGGATAATTTTGGGACCAGCCTACACGACTTATCAACAGGCGTTAATATCCCTAAACCTTTCCTCACTGAAGAAGAGGTATAGTCATGACCTGACCATGTTTGGAGAGAGGCTGGTGTCACAACCCCGCCATCGCCTGCTACTACTACCAGCCCTCCCCCCTCCATCAAGGGCCATCCGGATGGTCCCTATAACAAATTAAAACCCTTAAGGGCAAGAACCGGCAGGTATAAGAACAGCCAAATACCTACTATTGTAAATATTATCAATAATAAATAAATAAATATCCCATATGTACCTGTAGATCTATATGTATATGTATAATTGTCAAAACACATACTATACAATTTTTTTACATTGGCTCACCTTTGTATAATTTCAGCCCCAGGGCTGCACTATGTCAATTAAACCGTTTATTATTATTATTATATGGGAACTAATATTTAACTACACGTGTAGATACATTTACACATTATTACAAAAATAATACAAATGGTACACTGGGTTGTTAAGGGGAGTCATATTTGCCTCTAATAATTTGCTTGTTGATGCACGAATAAGGAGGCTACTTTTTCCTCCAAATAATGCTAGAAAACAGAGACTGCCTCTGTATTTGAGTAGGGGATATGTTTTGTTACATTGTTTAGAGGAATACGCAGAATCCAATTCACCTCAATCAAATAACACTTTTAATGTTATGCTAGAAGGTGTAATCACATTATATATATATATTACACTGTACAGTACCAGGTGCAGTCGACAAAAAAAGTTTCGTTACCATCCTTTTAAAAGTGTGATGTAGCGTTGGTACGCCTGACTGGTGAGTAAGGCGTGATGGGAGGGCCACCCAGGCTCACCCTCCGTGCAGTGTGACCATTCCTTGGCTTTTTTCCCAAGATCTTGGATTTTTCATGCCAAAAAGCCGCTGATCTTGGGAATTCTTGATGATATTTACAAGTGTCAATTTTGTCTTTCCGTATGCATTAATGGTACACACAAGACAACATTTGATATGAAAAATTTGAATTATCTTTTTTTTTATCTATATATATACCTCAACCACGGGACAGAGATATTGGCCAGCAGGCGTCGCCAGGGATAGGGAGGTGGGTACCAACCTACAGGGAACTCGTGTGAATTTTAATCTTTATGTAAATAGTTCGTAAGGACGAATATTGCTTCTAATCATGAGGGGGTTTCCGCCTTTTTAACTCCTTCCGAATTGTGCCCGTTAGGGTACAACCAAGATTCATCCTTATGTAAATACGTCGTAGGTACGAATATTCTTAGCATAACCATGAGTGTTTTTACGCCTTTTATATTATCCTATTTCGTCCTGCACACGTTCACTTCTGAAATCTGTTGGTTTGGAACTTTGAACTGGTTACTGGTAGTCTGAATTAAGTGTTAGCCGCGGATAGGTGTGAATACTTGATTATATATAAATTTTTATAGTTACCGTTTGAGTGTACCAAAAAAGTGTCTCCAACTGTACCAGAGGGATGTAGCTTGGTGCAGTAACGTTATAGCGAATATATATATTAAATTCCAGGTTATTTCAAAGGATAACTTATAAAGAAAACATGAGTGATGAGGATGATCCTGTACCAGGGGGGAGCGGGTTAAGAACTCCACCTAAAAAGAAAAGAAAAGCATGGTACCAGCGGCTCAAGTATTTGTACGGTGATATATAAGGTCAATTATACTTTATTTTGTGAAAATAGGCCCTAGTTATACAAATAATGAAGAGTATTAGGAATCTTGGTATTTTTTTGTCTGTCTTGGCTATTTTTATGGGTCAGTCTTGGGATTTGTCCATTTCGTGAGTGGTCACACTGCCTCCGTGCCCTTCCCTCAGTGTGTGATGGACATTCAAGTAGGAATGATGTTTCAGCCAGTGCTAGTTTTTCTGGGTATTTCACGGTTATTCTTGTTTTAAATTACTCAAACGCATTTCCTTATGATTAATAAAGAATAGTTAAATAGTAAGAGTTCTTGAACACTCAAAATTTAATTTAAAATCAGCTAAACTATTGATATAAAAAAGTGTTCACTGCCGCGAGGCACGGCTGCCCAGTAGGCGAAGTACCAATTCTACAGGGCTTACCGATGTTAAAATTAACGTACGGGTGGTAACGAAACTTTTTTTGCCGACTGTACATCATTCCTTCGTAAAGGGTAATATTAAAGTGTTGATAATTGGGAATAACTGATTCCTTCATACAATCCCACGAAACAGAGTTTCTCAGTCATGTTGATTAAGTGAAGTAATGCCAAAGGGAATTTAAAGACGTAGTTAGTGACGTAATAGCAGTCTGGGTATGACATTAATTGTGAGAATATAGATGCAGTTGGTGACACAATAGTAGTCTGGGTATGATATCAACGTGGAGTTCCTTTGACACACACAACCATGTTTGGTTGTTGGTATGCCTGTCTGTTTGTGCAAGGATAGTGAGGAAGGCTGGCTGGTTGGCTGGTATATCCATTAAGTGGGTCATAATTATTTTTGGGTGTATTTTAGGAGCTGGTGATCGCACCAAATTATGCCATTAAACAGATCCCTTCTGCATGTAAATGGAAAGATTTGTATTGTAGCATAGTATGGAGGAATCATTAGTTCTTCAGTCACCCAATTTAAAACAACACTCTTTATTAGATAATTAACTGTGTACCAGTTCTTAAGACTTGAAATCTGGAAGAATCTGGCATCTTACTTGTTTGATATTTCTTCCCCTCCGCTGACAATGTATATAATGGCTGTGTCAGACCATGGCCTACCAGTGTTCCTCGAGAGCTAACACTTACCACACACACTCTGTTGTCAGGTAACGTTAGCTGCCTCTTCTTTAATAATTAACACTAGACTATTGTCCTTGTCGATGGGGAATATTGTCTTAGGTCTAACTGTTAAAGTATTATTTCAATGTGCTCAGGGTAGGATATATATATATATATATATATATATATATATATATATATATATATATAAAACCTTTGTTCGGAATTTTTTTATTTTGTAGATATATATTATAACAGCTGTAATGCTCTGGTTTGGATTTGTTAATATATATGCAAAATTCGTAAAAACACACACAAAAAAAAATTGGAATCTTCAGAAGGTCTATTGGTAGCTCCAGATTTAGACCCATCTCTTTGAGTGCATATGTCTGTCCAACCTATTTTTAAAGCCATATAATGTTTTTGCATTTACTACCTCTCTTGGAAGTTTGTTCCACTCGTCCACTACTCTATGCCCAAACCATTGCTTTCGTCTTTCGTGTCTAAAACGGCAAATCTCTTGTTTGAATCCATTTGAACGTGTTTATTCTTTACTCAAATCTTCTATGTTAATTAAACCCTTTCATCCATTTTAATACTTCAATCATATCACCTCTCTCCCTGCGTCTTTCAAGCGAGTGAGGGTTCAGCTTTTTCAGTCTATCTTCATATGGGAGATTTCTAAGGTTATGAAACACTTTAGTCATTCTTCTATGTATGCTCTCTAACAAAATGGGCACCAGAACTGGACTGCGCCATACAATTGCGGTCTAACTAAAGCTAAGTACAGCTGCAGCCTGCAGAATAATCTTAAACGTTCGATTATTTATTAACGCTTCGTGCTATGAATCCTATAGTATTCTCTTGGCTTTTTTTCGGACATGATTGCATTTGCTGCTTGGGTTTTAAATACTTACTAATCATAACTCCCAGATCCCTTTCACATATCGATTGCCCTATATCCGTGTTATCTAGTTGGTATGATGTTATGTGTACTGAATTGCCTACGTTCACCAATATACATTTACCTATGTTAAATTTCATCTGCCATGTATCTCACCAATCGTACAAAGTATGAAGATAATTTGCAGGACACGCGAATCCTCTTCCGAGTTAATGACTCTGCTTATTTTTATGTCATGAGCAAGTTTGCTGAGGCTGCTGTTTATGCCAATATCTAAGTCAATTTATATATAAAATCAATAATAAGGGGCCAAGGACCGATCCCTGTGGAACTCCACTAGAGACAGGGCCCCCACTCTGATTTTACTCTGTTAATGCTGACACTTTGCTGTCTCCCACTAAGCCATGACTTAATCCATCGTGAAATGTTGCCTCCAATACCGTTAGCTTCTACCTTTCTAATCAACCTCTCGTGCGGTACTCTGTCAAAGGCCTTGCTAAATCTAGGTATAATATATCATAATTTTTATTGCTGTCAACTGCCTCGTATACTTGTGAGGCAAGATCGACCTTTCATGAACCCATGTTGTAAGTCATTAATGTCTTTCTAAGTGCTCTCTAATCCTGTTCACTATTTCAGATTTTAATAGCATCTCTACCGTTGAGGTTATTTTTATTGGGTGGAAATTTGATCATAGATGTAAATATTTCCAGTTTCTATGGATTTTGTAAAAGTAAAAGCTAGTTTGTCGCAGACTTCTTGCTTACCTTCCTTTAACATTCTGGCATAGACTTCGTATGAGTCAGGAGATTTCTGTGCCTTTATTTTGTTTATCTATTTTAATACATCATTTCTGCTGATATCCACTATGTATAGGACACTGTAATTGTTACCGCTGTAGACAGTTTGGGCTGATGGCATTTCTGCTTGATTTTCTGAGGTGAATACTGATGCAAAAAAGTCGTTGAACATGTCGCACATTTCTTTCTCATCGCTATTCATTTGTCCTGTTGATTTTAGTGGTCCTACCTATTCCTTGGTATAAGTCTGATATATCTATTTTCCCTTTTTATCTGTCTATTGAGATCACTAAATTGATTTCTTAGATTTGCTTCTCTTTTTATCCTTTGATATATCCCCTTTCTCTGGCCGATAAGGTGTCGCGAAATGATGGTAGGACAGTGGAGTTTGGTGAGTGAGATAACAAATATCTCAGCCACATCATCAATCCTCTTGATAAATCCATCGTCCTTCTTGTAGTTGAACCACTTTACCACTCCTGCATGCTGAGTGGAAGTGGCAGCAGAAGGCAAATTGATGAGGGCAATGAAGGAAGAGCTCTTGTGCAGTGGTATTGACGATCAGGGCCTGTATATATCATATAGTAAAGTTCACTCCTAAGTTAAAGTTTTGTTCGTTGGCGTTCATTCATGGCAAGGACCAGAACCCAGCACTGCTTTGAATCCATAACATAGGCATGAACTTCAAGAGGAGGAAATTTGTCCACTGCTTCGAAATGAACCCGAAACACTTTGGCGAGGTCAGCAATGCAAATATATGAACAAGTGAGAATTCTAAGAGGTTTAATAAATACTGGCCCAGATCTGCTGTTGCTCGAGTGAGTGGCCTGTCTGGGGTAGAGTTGGTCGGGTTACTCTACTGGACTGAGTCTTCTTCATCCAGGTGTGTTGAATGGGACATATAGGGTAAGGGTTAGAGATGACAGGGGCAAGTGTGGTATGGAAGATATATCTTTTCCCTGGGGAACAAGGAGAAGCAGGTGGGAAGAAGAGTTAAGTTTTCCTGGTTGGACAGATGGCCATTATGGATTCTGTTGTTCTTCGCTCAATATTCAACCTTTTTCTATGTGCAAGGGGGTGTCGAAGACAGGTGGGGCACCTTCTTCGTCAGGAAAGGGAGGCGGGCACAAAGGAAGGTGTCTGGGAGGGACGATGAGGAGTTGAGGTTTGGGAAGAGAGGGGGCCTGTTTTCTGTCTTGACCAGTATGTTTCCTGGCAGGTGAGGATGTGCTGGGGCATTTCCCCTGCCTACTGTGTGTAACATAATCACAGAATGCGTGCATGTAACACTCGTTTACGGGTGCGTTCATCAGTCAGTTTGGTCTGAAAACCTTCCTTGGGTCACAAGAATTTCAGTTATATAGGTTAAGACCTGGTTAAATGAAAATTGAGGGAGTAGTTGGAGGAACAAGCCGACAGACAAACAGAAAGTGCACTTTGATTAGTTATATTATCAATACATTCATTATATATAATATTGGCAGTGTCATATTTCAGGCTAAGAAAAACCCACTTTTTATAGACGGAAAGTATTTAATATGGATGTTTCGGAGGCAACTACCTCCCTCTTCAGCAGTACAGAGTTGAATGAAACATGAAAGGAAAGTAAGTAGCTGACAGGGGGAGGAAGGGACAAGGTGTGTTCTGATGACAGACAGACCACACCTCACCTCACCCAACAGGCCTGACCTGGCCTCTCCTCATGGACCCGACCCCACATCTGGGAGGGATTTGACCACTAGTGCTCTCATTAATGGATCTAGTTTGAACATACCTTCATTTAAGTTAAAGTTTTTATAGTGCTGTATACATACTGATTCTAATATTCTATGTTTCTTGAAATTGTTGCACTTAATTATAATTTTACCAGAATTCCAATCAATACAGTGGTTGTTGTCATATGCATGGACAAAGTTAGCATTATTTGTGTTACAATTCGTCATATCACGTTTATGTTCTTTCATTCTAACATCTAAAGATCTCCCAGTTTCACCTAGATAAACTAAGTCACAGTCTTTGCAAGGAATTGTGTATACTCCTGCTTGGGGCTGAACAGTGGCATTATTTCTTACAAGAATAGTTTTGATACTAGAAGTATATTCGAAGGCTATGTTTACGTCAAGTTCTCTGCTAACAGACTGAATTTTTTCCAGACTATTTACATAAGGAAGACATAAATAAGGTTTCTTTTCTGATTGACATTTAGGAACATAGAAGGTTTTCCTAGCCTTATAATAAGCTTTTCTGATAAACCAATCAGGATATTTCAAGTTACGGAATATAATCCAAATTTTGTTGTTTTCTACCTCTAAATTTTTGGGGCTACAAATTCTTAATGCTCTGAGAAACAAGGTAGATATGACAGACATTTTGATAGAATCATTATGATAAGAGCAAAAATGAATGTACACATCACAATGAGTGGGTTTCCTGTAGACAGTGAAAGTAGGGAAGTCATTAATTTTAGTAACCAAAACATCAGGGAAGGGTAGGGACCCATCAATTTCCCATTTAATTTGAAATTGATAGATGGAACCAAATAATTTAATTTGCAAAAATCTTCAAAATTATTGAGACTGTTGGGCCAAAAGGAGAAAATGTCATCTACATACCTATGCCATATTAGATTTGGGGGTGCAATGTTGGATAATAACTCAGTTTCAAAAAATTCCATATACAAATTACTAAGGATGGCGATAATGGCGACCCCATAGCATCGCCAAAACGCTGAATGAATTTATCATTAAAAGAAAAAGCATTGGATGAAACACAAAGTTTAATTAATTCAAGGAAGGAAGATATTGGCATACCCAAATCTAAATCATACTCTGGCATTTTCCTACTTAGAAATTCTAATACATCGTTAAGTGGCACTTTAGTGAAGAGTGAATCTACATCAAAACTTACCATTTTTCCATTAGTTAGGTTTAGAGACTTAATTATATCAATAAAATGTGAGGAATTTTTAATGTGTGAATCTATCAATTTCAAAATTGAATGGGAAATTGATGATTTGGCTACTAAAATTAATGACTTCCCTACTTTCACTGTCTACAGGAAACCCACTCATTGTGATGTGTACATTCATTTTTTTTTCTTATCATAATGATTCTATCAAAATGTCTGTCATATCTACCATGTTTCTCAGAGCATTAAGAATTTGTAGCCCCAAAAATTTAGAGGTAGAAAACAACAAAATTTGGATTATATTCCGTAACTTGAAATATCCTGATTGGTTTATCAGAAAAGCTTATTATAAGGCTAGGAAAACCTTCTATGTTCCTAAATGTCAGTCAGAAAAGAAACCTTATTTATGTCTTCCTTATGTAAATAAGCAGAGAACTTGATGTAAACATAGCTTTCAAATATACTTCTAGTATCTAAACTATTATTGTAAAAAATAATGCCACTGTTCAGCCCCAAGCAGGAGTATACACAATTCCTTACAAAGACTGTGACTTAGTTTACATAGGTGAAACTGGGAGATCTTTAGATGTTAGAATAAAAGAACATAAACGTGATATGACGAATTGTAACACAAATAATGCTAACATTGTCCATGCATATGACAACAACCACTGTATTGATTGGAATTCTGATAAAATTATAGTTAAGTGCAACAATTTCAAGAAACGTAGAATATTAGAATCAGTATGTAAACAGCACTATAAAAACTTTAACTTAAATGAAGGTATGTTCAAACTAGATCCATTAATGAAAGCACTAGTGGTCAAATCCCTCCCAGATGTGGGGCCGGGTCCATGAGGAGAGGCCAGGTCAGGCCGGTTGGGTGAGGTGAGGTGAGGTGTGGTCTGTCTGTCATCAGAACACACCTTGTCCCTTCCTCCCCCTGTCAGCTACTTATTTTCCTTTCATGTTTCATTCAACTCTGTACTGCTGAAGAGGGAGGTAGTTGCCTCCGAAACGTCCATATTAAATACTTTCTATCTATAAAAAGTGGGTCTTTCTTAGCATGCTGCTCTTCACGTCATTGTGAAATTACCACTCCGTCATATTTCAGCTTACATCGCGAAATGCCGTTAAGGAATTTATTAATACTCTGAGTAGAAACCATTAGCATTCAAAGTAAAAGGGGTAATAATTACAACAGGCAGAAAAGACGCTACGAGAAGTTAGGGATATTTTGTAGTTCCGACTGTTATTTGAAAGATAATGTTTCTGTCTTAGTGGCTTTATTATCTTTTTTTTTCATGTGACTTCTACCTTTAAACCACAACAGACAACACCACGATGTTAGCCAAGTGTGAGATGCTGTATGCGATACTTTTGGTGTTTGGAAATGGAGTGATTGCAGATGTGCCTCCTGACGTGGGTCTCCACCAAGTACCTTCTGCAGCCACAACAACCCCGTGTAATGGTAATGACTGCAAGACGACCCTCGTGTCATCGTTTCTTGAGCTAGCAGGATACAACCCGACTTGTATCGCCTCCTCCCTTTCACAGTGCAATCAAATTGAGGAACCAAACAACTCAGCATTTATAGAGGTAAGTAATGTTATCATAACAATACCCACATTAAAAAGGAAATATAGGCGAAATTAGTGTTCCAAAGTTGGCCAGTTGTAGTTATGAAAGACTGAGAGTAACGACTAACTCTTGCATTAAGGAGATGGAGAGAAAAGAGGCGAGACTAAAGTAACTTCTACCATCCCCCACCCTAACTGACAATCCTCACTCATGTCCTGCTTCCATTATCTTAGAAGATCTTCAGTTCTTTCAACAGTTTATCACCGACTCCAAATATCTGAAAAAAAAATAAAGCAGACACACCTGCTCTCCCATCAACTCTAGTCATATACTGTTTAACCTTCATCCAAATTAACATCAACATTTTGATATCCACACTCACAATGCAATAGTGTTGGTTTTGGCGCAAGGCGCGCGGCCCCCTAGTCCTATGGCGGTAACAGGTTATGTCAGAGGCAAAAGACTCCTTCGCTTATTCGCCCCGGGCTGTAGAGTTGCCAAGTGTTAATTAATAATAAACACTCTAATATTATTAACGGATAGAGGAGGGGTAGGCCTTTGTCTTTTATAAATCAGTGATTGCCTGAGGGTGATGGAGGGAAATGAGGGTACAATGAAGTGTGAACTTTTCCATCCACCATTCCGTCCTGTTCATACTACTATGGGTTTTAGAAAGCTCCTAAATAAGGCCCAAATTGCAGCTATTTGTGAACTCGCAAACAAATATAAATCCAACAAAGAAATTATAAAGAATACTGGTATAGCACTGAGGACTGTCCAGTGCTGGACGAAGACATACTGGGAGGGAGGGAGTAATGTCGTACCTCTACCACATAAGCCAGCTGGGCCTAAGCGTACTGTTGGCCAGAGGACTTTGAACCTTATACAGATGCAACTTGAGGCTAAACCTCGTATAATAAGTAGGGAACTCAAGTCTAACGCTGGGATCACACACCTGCGATCCAGCCTCTGCGACTATCTGAAAGCCGGAAATGTTGAAGTTACCACCCAAAAACCGCGCTTCCCACCGACGAGGCAGATATCGTGATCCATTACGACATTTGCTCGTCCTTCTCTCGCATTAAGTTCCAGTTGTTTGCATCATCGCAGACCAAGTGAGGAAAGGTCTAGCAGTAATCGTTTGCGTATCGCAGCTTGCTGCTCCTTTCGCGGACTCATGCCCGGTTCACAATAGCCCGTTTGTACGGATCCGACATCCGTCAATGACGTCACGAACGGCCGTGTATGAGTCCGTCCAATGTGAACCGAGGCTCATCTACCATCCTGGGCAAGACATGGAACGGATCCGGCAAAGATGAACTCAAGTCATCTTTAACGGAAGGACGGCGGCGGTGGTGTCCGTGTACAATGTTGTTGACTTTTCATTATATCATGAAAATATCAAACTGAAGTATTTGTGCACAAATAAAGGTGTACATTTATTCAAATATTATAAATTTTAAATTGTATTTGTTAAATGTACGTCAATTTATGTGAGGATACAAATATTGTTCATGGGTACTGAAAGCACGGCACCGCAGCGTAGCCTAGTTAAAAACAAAACACACTCGTGTATACTTGGAGCAGACAAGCCACAGTAGTTATGGTTTAATTTCACATTTTTTCCTGTTCATGGACAACTCCTATTACATTCATCTATATTTGACATTGATACAAGCATTGCTCTGTTTGTGTGAAGCCTTTTGAGGGTAAAACAACGTCAAAATATACTGGCAGCCTTTCAAAATTAATTTCATCATATAAAAACAGAATAATAATACCTTAAAACCTAAAATAATATTAGTACTTAGATACCTAGGTTAGGTTTGTTTGGTTATTTTTGGTTTAAACGATTCACCAACCCACACTGGATTCAATGAGTTTATGTTGTAACTTCTAATAGATAACAATGCAAAAGTCAACTAGGATATCATACCTTTCTAAGCTTACAGTATATTGATTCATGCCATAATTACAACTTCATGCTGGGACTATACATGAATTTGCAAGAAGCTTGAGGGGGGATAGAGACATCTCTTCCACATTAACCAACTGGGCTTCATTGAGCATGTTTTAGTTTATGATACCTATTATGATAGGTGGATTTACGCCATATGCAACTTTGGAGCAAATTGCACTTTTGTGGAGCAGTTTCGTATGAAAAACAGAAGTCATGCTTGCTTTTTGTTGTAAACAAACGACTCCGTGACGCAAATCAAAACAAATGGAGCTTATCTCCTCTGTAGCCCTACCTCCGTACGGTTCGTGATGTCATTAACGGATGTCGGATCCGTACAAACAGGCTAATGTGCACCGGGCACCAATGCACCGAGTCATCATGAGGACGTCCTGAGCACCTGCGACGTTTTGCGATGGCTATTCCACTGCCGCTCAACTGTCCCTTCCCAATCTCCTCCTCCAGGAGCAGAATAATTTATAATCCATATAGGCTAAACATGTAATGCGTACAGTGGATGACATAATATAAAAGATATTATTATTATCATTGTTATTTTACATGATTGTACACTACAAAACAAACAAAATACTGAAATTGAAAATGCAACAAAAGACAGAGAATACTGGTACCTGTTGTATTTCAGATTAGCTGCATAATTAGCAACACATTAACGTTAGTTGATTTATATAATACATAAACATAACTTCCTTAGGAGCTTGCCAGAGGTGTACTACTGTAACTTAAACATGGTGATGCTGGTGAAGGTTGGTTCGTGGTCACTGGGAGGTCGTTACACTGTCGCTTCCGAGTGGAGACTGTGCATCGAGCGGCCAACTTATAAAGGTGAGATCTGTCGCTGCCACATCGCTTGGTGAGGGAGTCGCTCAACTGTGCAACTCTCTGATGCAGGCCGTCGTTGTCACATCATAGCGCGCGGCGACAGTGCCTCACTCCCATTGCGTTCACGCACCAACTAGTCAAGCGACCCAACAATCACAGATGTGACCAGTGGAAGTGTTGAAAATTTCAACATGATCGCAGCCACTTCCCGAGTCGCACTAAGTTAACCCTTAATTCGGGGGTGTAGAGAAATTTTGACACAAGCAACAAGTCTGGAGCACAGCGGGTGTAGCATTTATTTGACAACAAAGTATTAAAATTTGCGCGGTCCCTAATAAGCTAGTTTCAGCCTGGCAATAGTCAGGGTCTGAGCCAAGGGATTTGCCACAGCCCACCCAGCTACCACTAGTCAGCAGAGAGTGAGGGTAGAAGGACATATATTTATTATTCTTCATTTCCTGTAATTACCATTATGTATGTAAAAACATGATATAATATTTCATATTGTAGTGTTGAAAATGTGATTCTGACATGTTTCATAATGAAATTAGAGTGTGAAAATGTACCTTGATATGTAAATAGAGTGTAAAAGTGAATTTTGAGTTGATGTCAGTCTGAGCTGGCTACCCATCCTACAGATGTCACATTAGTCTTCACAAGTACAGTCGGTTTCAGGAATTCGTACACAGAGCAATTGTTAAAAGAGGTCTTTATACTGCACATACTGTAGGGATTGTTCTGCTGACTGATTCAAGTATTACCAAATTAATTTACTACTAAAGTTTAGTGTTGAGAAATTAATGTATTAAATTTTCTAGTTGTGACGAACCCTTGATGTCACAGTGGTGTATACTAATTCCTGAGTCCGACTGTACAGTCGTGGCACATAGTCCTTGACCAGGGTATAAGGGGAGGTCTGTTCAAGGACTATGTGCTGCGACTGTACATCAAGAGACAGCTAAAGGTTTGTACTTCAATATCCTGCATAATTTATTTATGTAGTATGAGTGGTTTACAAGCTATTAGCCGTCAAATGTGTTGTTTACATATTGATCGTGAGTGAGGCCCGGGAGAGAGAGCTGCCACGATAGATAATATACTGCCCGCGGCCTAGTGGTTAATGTGATCGCCCGTGAGTTTCTTCAAATAATTTCGATGCCGCTGGGATTAAAGCATAGGAACATCGTTGTAAATTGTGATTACACAAATTTTAGTAAAATCCCGTCATCGCTGTTAGTCGCAGAGGCTCGATCGCAGATGTGTGATCCCAGTATAAGAATCCTGCTTTACTGGCTGGTGTGAGTCTCAGAATGGAGCGGCGATATTTGAAATATAACCTTGGGTATTGTTGTTTTTGTTCAATGACCAAACCATGGCAGACTCGTGCCCATCATTATAAGAGGCTTGCTTTTGTTGCACAGTATAGTAATTGGGACTTAAATAAGTGGAAAAAGGTGTTGTGGTCTGACGAGGCAATGTTTCAAGTTACTAATAATCAAAGAAATGGAGTATATTGCAGACACGGAAGTTATTCTCTCAAACCACGGTACACTATACACACCATTAAGCACCCTGCCTCATTAATGGTGAGGGGTTGTTTCTCGTATTATGGTCAAGGCAAGTTAATATTTCTCCCTAAGAACATTCGCATGAACAAAGAAAATTATTTTGAGCTCATTTCAGACGACTTGGATGACTGCATACAAAAGTGTAGGGCAGATGTTTACATGCAAGATGGTGCACCATGTCATACAGCGAAATTACTTACCAATTGGTTTAATTCTTTTAATGTAACCCTTCTGAAACATTGGCCAAGTAATTCACCTGACTTGAACGCAATTGAAAAATTGTGGGCCAATATTAAGCGTCACCTCCAAGGCCAAGACACTTCCTTTATTCCACGCTTACAAGCCACTATTCAAGATATTTGGGAAAATATTAGCCCAAAACATATTCAACACATTTTAGACTCAGTCTCTAAGATATTTCAAGAGGTCAAGAGAAGCGATAATAACTTATCAACTACAATTTTTGGTGAGTAGCTCCATTCGGGCATATTTTTTACACAATTAATCTGCCTTTCTGCAAGCTCAGCAAATTGTTTGTTTTGTTGCCGAGACTTCCGCCATGACCATTTCTGTAAACCTAATTTGGTTCACAATAATACTGTAGTGTCAATGTGTGTTTCAGATGTTGCGTGAAGTGATACAGGAGTTGAAGCCGGCCATGCAACAATGTCAAAACCAGAATTCACAGAGAGATAGAGAGTGGCGGTGGCGACCCAGACACTGCCAGGACCTGCTGGCCGAGGGCGACAGTGGCCGAGGTGTGCGTCAGGTGTACCCCTTTCCTGGGCGGCCACAGGACGGGGTTGACGTGTTGTGTGACCACACGATAGACAATGGAGGATGGACCATCTTCCAGCACCGAACAAACCTGTCCACCCGCGAGAATTTCTTCCGCCCCTGGATCGACTACGTGCGGGGGTTTGGAGACATGTCGGGGGAATTCTGGCTAGGGCTGGATAACCTCCATACAATAACATCCTGGTGCCAACAGGAGCTGCGGATAGACTTGACTGACTACGAAGGGGAGCACCGCTGGGCCAAGTACACCAACTTCCAAGTGGGTCCAACTCAAGACCATTACCGCATCACAGTCAGCGGGTAAGTAGAGAGTTAAAAAGGGCAGAGGCACTGTTAAGCTCTCTTGGGGAAGTTGATACATATCTAATTGTCTATATTCAAGTTATCTGTAATTGAGCAGAGGTTAGGGAAACATGAAAATATCCGATAGTATAAATATATGCAACAAAAGTAAGTGCAATGCGTGTTACGACCATATTTACACAACATTTTGATCTATGAGGATTCTACAGACATGGTAATGAATGTACTATTATATAGAACTCATGAGCATCAGGAAGTATGTAACCCTTCAATATCTTTTTAAAAATAACTAACACCACAACAAAGCCTTGCAAATAATCATCTATGTATTGTATGTTTATTTCAAAATATATCAATGTTAATATTATTGAACCTAAAAAACTTGCAGAACACCTTTATGCACGTATGAATAATATTCAGTTACAGGTACAGAACACGTTCAATAAAATGTAACCCTTCCCTGGCAGGTACAGTGGCACGGCAGTTGACAGTATGGCTGCCCACAACAACCAACAATTCTCCACTTACGATGCTGATCACGACGGCTGGGGGAACAACTGTGCCCAAGTGTGAGTCATGAGTGGTATCCAGCACAGTTAACTTGATTGATGCAGAATAATTTTGTCATAATGTAAATATATACTAGTACGGTACTTTGTGTGTCATGCCATATAATAAGTGCAAGTTGAGCTAAAAATAAAGTCTTCGTCCACAATATTTATCGTGCTATAAATCTTCTGCTCTCCCTTCAGATATAAGGGAGCGTGGTGGTACAAAAGTTGCCACGAATCCAACCTCAACGGCTTCCAGTACGAGGGCATTCAAACCACTGATGCAGACGGAATCAACTGGAGTAAGTGGAAAGGCAACAAGTACTCACTCATGAACACAACCATGATGTTCCGTCCCAGAGCCTGAATACATCTCTGATGTACTATATCCACAATTTCAATAGTGTAAGTTTTCATGTTATAATGATTATATTTGATTTGCTCGTACACTTCATACAATGGCAAGGAAAATTTCTACCTGAAAACTAGTGGCCATCAGGTTTGATGACACGATCAACAGTGTAGAGGAAATTATTGTCGTTTGTAGCCTGTACGAATATGACTAGTTATTAATAAGCTGCTTTAGTTGGTCCTTGACTTTGTTGGTAAAGTGCACATGAGGGTTACTGATTCTTTCAAACTATGTCTTAAGACACACTTCCACAGTATGCGTGTTATTGTGTGGCAATAATTGGATGAATCAGGAGCCTGCAAAATTTTTGTTCCTGTTTGACGTTAGCATAGTAAATAATAGCAGCTATGTATTGATTGTTATTGTATTAATATTACTCTTACCTTCAACTAACAATTTTTAGTTATCCCGATTTTTAACACATGTTTATTCTTACTTGTTGAATTGTGATATCAAAGAAAAGTTAAGTCGAGTATCAGTGGAGGTGCATTAATTACTCCTTTCTGTATGTACTATTGTAATGTATATATTTTGCATGTACAGTACTTCTGTATGTATTGTACTGTATGCACTATGTAGGCTGCATAATGTACTGTATGTATTGTTCTGTGTGCACTATGTAGGCTACATAATGTACTGTATGTATTGTTCTGTGTTCACTAAGTAGGCTACATAATGTACAGTCAAGGAACAATATATCTGGACACCATTGGAGGCTACTGGCAACGACCCCAAGAGTAAACACGTCAGTGATATAAAATAATTTACAAATGACAATATGGGAATATCTGGTATTAAAAGTTTCGTCAACCAGGAGGAGGCTGCAGACACCTGCTGAACAGGGAAGTACAACAAAAGAGAACGTTGGAAGAATAATAGGGAGAATTGGAACTCCCATTTCATCATCATGCCTATTCACCAGTACTGATCTTTTTCCAGTTTCATCTACACAACACCAAAATTTGAAACTCAAATTGTTGTGAACAATGAAAGCCTCTTAAATGAGTGGAGTGGTCCAGGGTGCAATAATTGGTATATGAGTGGCTAGATGAAAAAGTACAGGTAAGAAGATCACTGATGAACAAGAGAGAGAGAGAGAGAGAGAGGATTACAATGGACATTCAAACAGCAACAGACCTACTGGTCCTTTCGAGGCTACCTGAGTTTGCTATTCTCTTTAACCTACACGGGTAAGGAAAAGTATAGTATAGAAGAAGGCTCCTCCCCACCCACCACTCCCTCAGCTAAAAACTAAACAAAAATGACCTTTTTGCTATGACGCCAGGAATAGTGGACACCAAAATATGCAAGATCCGGGGTGGTCAACAACTCCCCGCATCGTCCGAACAAGACTATTGCTTGTGGGCAGAGAACTGTTGAAAGATCTTCCAGGAGCCTCTCTCGACATCGACCACATCCAGTTATCCCCCACCACTATCCTAATTTATAACTAAAGTTAACCTAACTTAAACTGCCTGATGAGGGGCACAAGGAATACCGCCGGCACCACTCTGATCAGGCATGAACGATTTGGGAGGAGTATAAGACTGTCGGGTCTATAATTCACAACAACAAAATATTCTCTAACATATGCAGTCATCCGTGGACTGCTGGCGAGGTGTTTATCTAGGCTGGTTTTAAAAGAATCTACGGTGTTGCATTCTACAGTTTTACGGGGAAGGCTATTTCCACAAATTTACTACTCGGTTGAAAAAGAAATTTTTAGCCTCATGCGAATTGAAGGATTTACCGATGATTTTACAGCCATTTCCTCTCGTATAATTTGATTGGTCGATAGTGAAGTATTAGTTGCAATTCATATTGTCGATGCCTTTGATTATTTTGAACACTTGTATTAGGTCACATCTTAATCTGCGTTGGGTCAATGGAAATAGTTTTAATTTTTTAAGTCATCCTTCGTATGATTTGTTTCTTAGACCAGGGATCATTTTTGTAACTCTTCGGTTAACTCTTTCAAGTTTGCCTATATCTTTTTGATAGTAAGGGCACCAGGATTGTATGCAATATTTCAGAATCGGACAGACTAAGGAATTATAAAGGATGAGAATTACGTCTTTGGATTTATGTTCAAATGACCTGCCGATGAAACCAATTATTTTATTTGCCTTTTTGATGAGTGCAGTACATTGCTGGCTAGGCTTAAGTTACTTGATATTGTTACCCCCAAATCGTTTTCTGAGTCTACACTCTTTATTTGGGTTCCGTTCATTGAATAATTCGCTTCCCTAGTTCGATCTCCGATATGCAGTACTTTACATTTATCAGCGTTGAAACTCATTTGCCACGTTTTGACCCATTGAGAAAGCTTATTCACATTATTTTGCATATCTACAATATGTTCGTCTGAAAGGATGTTATTTGCTATAGACCTTCGTCTATATCATTGATGTAAATTAAAAACAGTACCGGTCCCAGCACTGATCCTTGTGGAACACCACTAGTTACCTTGGACCAGTCTGATGCCTTACCATTAATAACCACTCTTTGTATTCTCTGGTTGAGCCAATTTTCTATCCATGCTAGTAAATTGCCATTATTCCATGTGCTTTTAGTTTGATAAATAAGCGTTGGTGGGGAACTTTGTCGAAGGCCTTCTGGAAATAGAGGTAAATAATATCTACTGCCTTAGTTTCATCATATGTAAAGCACGAGCGTTTGTTATGGAAACCATGTTGGGTATCTCTGATTATATTATTATTTTCTAGATGATTTACGAGTCTGTCTCTTATGAGTGTTTCTAATAATTTACATAAGACTGAGGTTAATTAAGCTTATTGGCTGATAGTTGCCGGGTAACGACTTACTACCTTTCTTAAAAATTGGGGTTACATTAGCAAGTTTCCACATGTTAGGCAACGTCCCAGATTGCAAAGATTGGTTGAAGATCATCGTGAGTGGTTTAGAGAATTCATTTTTTACTTTTTTAAGTACTCTAGGAGAGAGAGTGTCAGGTCCTGGTGACTTTTTTTCCTTTAGTTTATCTAGACATTTCAAAACTTCTCCCTCTGTTACGCTGATAATAGTTAGTGTCTCAGAAATTTCCTTATTCAGTGGTGCTGCGGTGGGGATATCATTAAGCCTTGCAGGGTGTCAAACACGCGGCCCGCCACACTTCTATATGCAGCTCGCCGCACATTTTCTGCTCCAGACAGTCGGCCTGCCTTATGTTTATAACTTTACATGTAACAACAAGTGTAGATAAAATTTACCTTTCTTTCTTATTATTATTTTCATTATTATTATTATCATTAATCTATTATTAGTATATTACTTCCTTAATAAGTGGTATCGATCTGTTCATAATTATTTGGCCCGCGTACTGTATACTCAAATTAAATGTAGCTCGCTTGGGTAAATGAGTTTGACAACCCTAAATTAAGGTCTTCGGATGTAAAAACTGAGGCAAAAAAAGTGTTGAGGGCATTGCTCATTTGGACTTCGTCATCAATGTATTCTCCGTTTTTGTTAACTAGTGGCCCAATAGATGAGGTAACTACTTTCTTTTGTCGGATGTAACTGTAAAATTCTTTTGGGTTTGCCTTACTTTGATTTGCAATATGTAACTCTAGGGCCATTTTGCTTTGCTTAATTTGTTTCTTGGCCTTGTGTCGTAGATCTATGAACTTTACTCGTTCGTCATTATTATTTGAGAATTATAATCTGTCATACGCAGATTTTTACGCAAGTAGACAGTCTGCAATATCTTTACTCCACCATTTTGGTTTATAGCTGGTCAATGAACGTCGTTTTTTGGTTGGTATGCACTCCTTAACTACATTTTGGTAGGTGGTTGTAAAACTTTCCCATGCCTTGTTTATATCATTAGTGGTGAGCAAAGAGTTCCAATCGATATCCTTAATTAGTGTTTTGAGTTTACAAAAATTAGCTCTTTTTTTAATTTAAGACTTTCTCATTGCTGTTGTTTGGTTTACTAATGTTTATCTTTAGATTGAAAGTAATACTACATTGATCACTGTTACTGAACTTCTCACCCACATCCAGGTCTTCAATCAAAATCTTCTTTCGTTGCGAGTACAAGGTCGAGTAAGTTATTGCCACGGGTTGGAGAATCAACAAATTAGTATGGTGGACTTTCTTGTAGGTTGGCATAAAGAGAGAGAGAGAGAGAGAGAGAGAGAGAGAGAGAGAGAGAGAGAGAGAGAGAGAGAGAGAGAGAGAGAGTTACATAGAAACACAGACCTTACGGTCCACACGAGGTGACCTGATTTGAAGATTACTGGTAGAGAATAAATTACTCCCCAGTGATAGTCGTAGATAAGGATAGAAAAAGTAGAAGGCTCTCTCCCCACCCTCCAATCCCTCCGGCCTAAGCCGTACATGAAATAATGTCAGAAGTCAGAACCTTGTGGGGTTGGCAGAAATACTCCCCAAGGAAATTTTATAGGAAAGATAGAAAGTAGGTGAAATTTGGTTAACTTGCCACCTGTAACGGGCAAAATTATTCATTAATAAACAATGTAAGTCAGGGATTAGATGCAAGGTGTTTATCTAAGCGACGTTTGAAGCTCTCTACGGTGTTTCAGTCTATTACGTTACAGGGAAGCCCATTCCATAAGTTAATGACTCGGTTAAAAAAGAAATTCTTAAAAGATTTACCTATGGTTTTGCAACCGTTTCCTCTCGTGTAGTTAGATTGGTCGATAGTGAAATGTTTACTGCAGTCCATATTATCTATGCCTTTGATTATTTTGAATACCTGGATTAAGTCGCCTCTCAATCTACATTGTTTTAGTGGGAATAGATTTAGTTCACTTAGCCGCTCCTCGTACGTTTTATTTCTCAGACTTGGTATAATTTTAGTAACTCTACGTTGGACTCGTTCCAATTTTTGCTATATCTTTCTGATAGTACGGGCACCAGGCTTGAACACAGTATTCCATAAGGGGACGGACCAATGAAATATACAAAGTGAGGATTGTGACTTTAGACTTATACTCGAATGCTCTGCCAATAAAGCCAATAGTTTTATTTGCTTTCTTAATTACTTCCCTACACTGCTGAATGGGTTTTAGGTTACTTGATACTGTTGCCCCTAAGTCTGTCTCTCGATCCACACTTTTGAGTTGATTACCATTCAACGAGTAGTTTGCTGCTATGTTACGATGTCCGATGTGGAGCACTTTACATTTATCTGCATTGAAGGACATTTGCCAAGTTTTCGCCCAATTTGACAATTTATCGAGATTATCTTGCATTTATTTAGTCTGCGCATTAGTGAGTACTGTATTTGCAATTTTCGTGTCATCGGCAAACTTCGATATTATACATGAGAGGCCTTTGTCTATGTCGTTTATGTAATCTAGGAATAGGATTGGCCCTAAAACTGATCCCTGTGGCACCCCGCTCGTAACGTCAGCCCAACTAGATGATTTTCCGTTTATTACCATGCATTGTTTTCGGTTGCTTAGCCAGTTCTCTATCCATCTTACGGTATCGCCTTGGATTCTGTGTGATTTTAGTTTAGTTATTAAGCATTTATGTGGAACTTTGTCAAAGGCCTTTTTGAAATCTAGATAAATTATGTCGACTGCTTTACTCTTATCATATTCATTGAAAATGTCATTTAAAAAGTCTAATAGGTTCGTTAGGCAAGAACGTTTATTACGAAAACCGTGTTGAGTGTCTCTGAGTAAGTTTATTTCCTCTAAGTGATTTGTAAGTTTAACTCGTATGATTGTCTCTAGCATTTTGCATACGACTGAGGTTAGGCTGATAGGGCGATAGTTGCTAGGTAGAGATTTGCTGCCTTTTTTTAAATATTGGTGTTACGTTAGCGAGCTTCCATTCATCAGGAATTGTTCCAGTGTGTAAAGAATATATTTGTATACACGTTCGTGGTTACTGTGTTCCCTATCCAATAATTATTGTATTTCTTTACAGGCCTAAACATTTGCATTTTCTTTGTATTTCTGTATCAATATTTAATTTCATCAGTTCATTCTAATTTTACAGAATTAATATTTAACTCCAATTTAACGTTCGTGTCCCCTGTTCAATAATAATTGTATTTCTTTACAGGCCTAAACATTTGCATTTTTTTTTCTTTTTGTATTTCTGTACCAATATTTAATTTGATCAGTGCATTTTAATTTTACAGTAATAATATTTAACTTCTTTCTCGGTGTATTTCCATATTTTGGTTGACCCTTTACCCCCCCCCCCCGCCCCCTACTGACCCTAAATTCCCAAACCTCATTAACACCTTTACCTCAATTTAACCGTCATCCTACCCACTAATCTGATCAGACACACTCACCTCACCTGATCTCACCTCACCTGATGTCACTGCCCTTTCCCAGCCCTCATCTTAATCACCTACCTCACCTTACCTTATGGTCCTTTCCACTCCTACCACCTCACCTCTCCCTGGTAATTACCCCCCCAATGGTAATTTCACCTATTAGGTAATCCTGTGCTAGTGCGAGCGGTGTCACTTACACAAAGTCTGTTGTTGTTGTCGTGGCTGGCTGTTGTCTCTTCGGAGTATATTTTTAGAATAGGTTATATGATTATTATGGTGTGGAAAGTTAGCAAGCCTTGTTCTTTGTTTAACAAGATTTTATTAATAACCCAAGTAGTAGTACAGATTCACAAAAGGGTTAAGTTAGGCTTAGGAGCTAACTTTAAAGAGAGAGAGATATAGCTATGAGACACCCTGTGTAGCGATTGGTTATCTCAAGCATACTGCCGTGTAGGAGGTACAGTAAGGAGCTCTCTGTGTTACTTGTGATGTCACTAACTGCTGAGACAGCTTGGTTCCCATGCGAGGGCTGTCTTGTCTCGGACCCGTTTTATGTCTAGGTCAGCTAGTTTGAGCGATCATGTGAGGTACATGGTGTATGACTCACTACCTTACATGTAGGTATATTATATGTAATTTAACTGGTACAATGCTCGGCCACAACCATCCTTCGCCCTCGAAGGAATATTACATACATAAATATATATATTATTGATAATACATGCAGTCTGTAGATAGTTTTATATTATTATTTCTACAGAGAATAAGGATTATAACATGTACAATATATATATTTATTAAATACATCCTATCTAAATGTGTAAGAATGTGTAATTAACCTATACATTTGTATCCTCATTACCTTCGGTCACTTGTCTCTGTCGTTTACGAGCAGATAATTGTCGGTACCTAACATACACCTTCCGTATACACCAGCTGAAGACAATAGTACAAACAATTAAAGTGAGTGCAGGAATGATATGGAGAGGAAATACAACTTCTTTTGAAAGATGCATAGGTAACAAATCATCTAGTGTGGAGGTAAACTTTGAGTCATTTAAGTATTTAAGAAACTTTACTTTGTCTGAAACAACAGTTATTTTATCTACAGAGATATTTACTACAAGGTTAATAGACTCTAACTCCGTAGAAAGCGTTGACACAAATGCTTTATGGTGATGTGTTGGTAAGTTAAGGAAATCCTCATTCCTTATTTCACAATGGTCCGGGGCCATATAGTAACCATCCATCCACACATGTTGGACTTTACCATTGCATATTAATGTCACACTGGTTCTCTTTTGAGAGTAATAATAATGGTTAGTTCCGAAGTGTTCATGGTAGAAAGTAGCATTACTGACAGTTGTGAAAGTACAGTAAGAAGTTGGGAGAGTGGACTCAGGGACAATGAATGAAAGTTCACATTTTGCTTTTTCTGCTAAGCTGAAGGTAAACATATAAGCAGGACATACATATAGATGTAAGTATGATGTGAGACAGTCATCCAGTGAAGTTTTGTCTAAGGTGTCAATTGCTGTGTAATCCTCTGATGCAACAATGTATTGAAGTGATTTATCAACAACCAACAGTGTATTATTTACTTTAATTGGGAAAGGACGTAATTCCCAAATATTAAATATGGGAGTAAATAGTAAATATGGGAGAGTATTGGTATTTATGGCTATTTCCACTGCTGACAGCAACTGTCGTAGAGGTAACAACTTAGAATTTACTCTACCCAATCCAGCATCTACCAAGTCACTAATTATTACTTCATTTAACTCAGTAAGTTCCTGTACAGCTATCTCTATGGCTGCAATGTACTCACTAATTAATTGGACCTGTTCAATTTCTGGTATTATTCCAACTAATTTGTTTACCACCAAAGATAATTGGTTAGTTGTTTCAATTATTTCATGGGTTTTCTGTTTTAGGTTTTGAAGTGTCTCATAGGTTTGGATGACTATCCTATTCTGTTTCCCCAGGGCTGTTGTTACTTCTCCTATTTTTTTTACCTAAGGCAGTTACATCATCTTCCATGGCTGTGCCAAACAGTTGTTTACTCAAAAGTCCCATGAAGTTAAAAAGACCACGACTCTGTCGACGGGCATAGGCAGATTGCCTCACTTCATGTGGTTCCTCTGGAAATGAAAGCTTCATATTGTTAATTACTTTTACTAACCTATTTACTCTGTTTGTCTGTAATTGTAGAGTCATTTTTATAGGTCTAGTATTATTGTAGAAGTATTTTAGAAGTGGGGTAGTAGTAACGTAAGATCTAGTGTTCATTTCCTCGTTGTTATAAAAAATATTTACTTGTGTGGTGACAGTTTTTATATGTCGGTATAATTCTGTTACATGTTGTCCAAGGTTGTCAATTATTTCTGGCATATCTAGTAATCCTTGAATTTCCAGTTGTACCGTAACCAAATCTTCCACTATCAAGACCTTTCCTCTATGTTCGACCAAAGCACCTGGCTTTAGTGCTTCGGCCAGAACTGTGTTTTGTTGAGCCAGTGTAACAAGCGCTAAGCTCAGCAAAAACAGTGATAGTGTCTTGTTCCCCATCTGAAATAAATGTCATTATTTAGTTTTAATTGCAGAGCTAAGTTTTTGTCTGTATATATTTGTGGTACTAGATGTGGGAGTGGAGTGTATTATTTCTTGTGGTTGTTCTGTTTGTGTGCTAGGTGTGTCATTTAATTTAATCTTTTTACACCCATCGACATGCACTATTTCTACCTTCTCTGTATTTATATATTTGACCTTTATTTTATTTACATATGGACCTACAAACTTTGGAGTTAGTTTTGACACTCTATCTGGGGCATTTACCATGACATTTTCCCCAACAGCAACATCTATTTTTACAGCTTGAGCATGTTGTTTAATCATAATCTCATGCCTACTACCCTGTAAATGTTTCCGGACTTCCTTATGGATGTTATTAAACACCTGTAGTTGTCTAATTGAGTAATCATCCATACTATATGCTGGAGAAGAATTACCAGTAATTATGTCATATGGAAGTCGCTTTTCTGTTCCATATATGATATAATGCGGGGACTTACTCACTGATGAATTTATGGAACCATTGATAGAGGCGGCTGTAAATGATATCCAGTCTTCCCATGATCCTTGCATAGGATTAGCTACATGTCGCAAGACTTCTAGTATCTTACGATTTGCTCTTTCTGTAAGACCATTGCTAGCTGGATGATATGCTGTTATAAAAGTCTGTTTTATATGATATTGATCACATTATGTTACGTAACAAACTATTAGAAAATTCTTAACCAATGTCTGTTAGTATCGCCTTAGGAGTGGTGTACTGGCAAAGTAAGTTTGTTACGAGTTTGTGTGCAACCTCCTCTGCTGTCTTTGTCTGCAAAGGAGTTATGACCACATAACGTGAGAAATGGTCTACACATACAAGACAATATTTGGAGCCTTGATGACTCATTGGTAAGCTTAGTATAACTATATCAACTACATCCCATGGTTGTTCAGGTATAGGGTAATTTAAAATAGGGGCTGGACCCATTGTATTACCTTTATGAGCATGGCATGATTCACAATTCTTGATATGTTTCTCCACGTCTGCGCGGAGAGTGAACCAATAATATTTAAGTCTAGTTTCTGCTATACAGCGATCCCTTACCGGATGTCCGGCTTGTGGATGGTTATGCATTAGAGTTAGTACAGTGTTAATTAGTGTATCAGGGACTACCACCTGTGAAGAAATGTTAGTTTGTTTATCAAGCTTCCAGAACAAAATGTCATCTACCACCTCAAACTGTGTTAGTGGGATGGGTAATTCTGGTAGGTTACTCTCGTCACCTGAAACCAAAGCATAAATGACCTGTGACCAAAATTTGTCTTTCTTTTGTTCAGTTTTAACAAGTTCCACATTGAAGTCTACTTCATTACTAATGGGAATGACAGCAGCAGCTGATACATTGCGAGATATAGCATCTGCAACTCTATTGAAACGCCCAGGAAGATATTTTATTGTAGGCTGAAATTCTGAGATTGTTAGGTACCGTCTGGCTAACTGTCCTGTCAAATTTTTACCATGAAAGAGACCACACACAGGTTGATGATCTGTATTTATGGTGATAGGATACCCCAGAATTATTTCCCTGAAGGTCTTTAAGGCCCACACAACCGCCATAGCCTCCAAGTGAGTGATACTGTATTTCTTCTCTGCATCATTCACAACACGACTGGCATATGCACAAACCTTGCAACGACCTTCAGTGGAATGTTGCATAAGCATTGCGCCTAGACCATCCTGTGATGCGTCCGTACAGAGAGAAAATGGGAGGTTATAGTTTGGATAACTTAAGATTGGAGCAGTTGTGAGTTTAAGTTTTAATTGATCAAAGCTATCTTGCTCTGTCTGTGACCACTTAAATTCGATATTTTTCTTGAGGAGTCTTGTTAGTGGGCTGGCTATTTTAGCAAAATTCATTATGAATGACGTGTAGTATGAACATAATTAAAGGAAACTCCTTATTTGAGTAACTGTAGTAGGTTGAGGGAATTCCTTTACTACTTTAATCTTGGAATCCAAAGTGTGAATTCCTTTACTATTTACTTTATGACCCAAAAATTCTATTTCAGCTTTAAGGAATGTACATTTTGACAGTTTAACCTTTAATCCAACATCCTGCAGTCGTTGTAAGACTCTGTCTAGTTTTTGTAGGTGCGAATTTACATCAGGGCTGACAATAATTAAGTCATCTAAGTAAGCAACAACATCTTGAGTCATGTCGCTGAAGATAATATTAATCATCCTTTGGAAAGTTAGGGGAGCATAGGATAATCCAAAGGGCATTCTGAAAAAATTGCCAATGACCATTAGGGGTGCTAAAAGCAGTAATAGGTTTGGATTGGTCATCTAATTCTACTTGCCAATAACCACTAATTAGGTCAAGACTAGTAAAGACTCCGTTATTTTCCCCAATCTCCATGAGGATATCTTTAAGTACAGGTAATGGGTACCTACCCTTGACAGTTTTCTCATTTATCTTCCTAAAATGAATAACAGTGCGGAAATCACCTGTTTTCTTAGTCACTAAGAATAATGGGCTGTTATAAGGACTGTTTGAAGATTCAATGATTCCTTCCGTAGACATATCATCCACCATTTTATTCATTACTTGTCTTTGACTATGAGGTAATCTGTAAGCTTTCACATATATTATACTGGATCTGTGTCTGTTAATGATATGTGATGTTTAACTAGTGTTGTTTTCCCCAACCGCTCACCAGGTAAAGCAATAGCCGACCTGTGATTTGCTAATATGTGCAAAAGCTGTGTGCGATGTGAAGGAAAATCATTTACTTGTACAGTCGGCGGCAAAAGTCCTGTCGCCTCTCTTGCTTCACCGAGGCACGCGATGTTCATAGACTCGAGATTATTAGGTGTAGAAAACGTGCGTATTTCTCGAGTCCATGAACACTGCCTGTCTCGGTGAAGCAGGTGTGGCGACAGGACTTATGCCGCCGACTGTACTATTGCGGACAGGAGTTCTTCACCACCCTCCTCTGGCCAACCGAATGATGTGGCAACGTCGGATTCATGGATGTATGAGTTGCCTACTAGATAAATATTATTAATCATAATAATATTACCGATATTAAGCGAATAGTCTTCTATTGATAAGCCTAATGGTTGTACTCGAGCTGAAGGTTTGACTGATGTATCAGAGGAAATGTAAATGATGTAAGAAGAAACTTCCTTTTAGCCTGTATATATAATATAGGGCATTCAAGCATGCCACAGAGGAAACCTGCAAACTCTTACTTTCATCTCCTCCTTTTCTCTGAGGAGTGAACCCCGAAACATGGTGCATTACTTCGAATCGATTGATCTGCATGGTAACAACTACAAAGAGAATTAACCATTTAAATACTGTCTTCAGTAATGGAATGGGTAGGCCTTATTCTTACAACTATATTTGGTTGTAATAGCAATATGTGTTTTTTTTTTTTCGTTCACATGGTTCATGGAATCAAATACGTTAATAATGTGAAGTTGTGCCATACCTGTTGTATAAGCTTTCTCGCCTCAAGGAAAGTCCACAATCTGAAGTTAAATCCATAGTAATTCTTGTGATATCTACCAATATCTGTTATCAGCTTTGTCACTGGGTGACATTATCATCCACTCGTGAAACCGTGTGTGTGTGTGTGTGTGTGTTCGATCGAATAACTAACATTCTTTCATTATCGAAGAGGGAAACCCTCTTGAGGCCTAATCCGAGCTTATGACAGGGTTCAAGTATTGCCTATAACTCACACTGCGGTCACCCTTCACCATGAATACATCACAGCAGAAGCTAACACTACGTGGACAAATTGTAGGAATGAGGAATTCAGGTTCTTCTGTGTCCTCTATATCGAGGCAGCTGGGTATATGCCGGTCGACTGTAAGAAAGTGGTTGCAGAGGTGGGAGGAATCGGGAAATTTACTCGACTTGCAAAGGTGTGGAGGACCACGAAAAACAACTGCCGAACAAGGCCGAAGGATTGTTGAAGAGATAAGACGGACCCCCATTTCTAATGCTGTTCTCGTCCAAAGAAACCTTCAACTTGATGTGTGTACTCGCACAGTTCGACGGAGACTGCATGAATCTGGTTACCATCACAGGACTCCTGCAGTAAAAGAAAAATTAGAGGAAAGGCATCGTGACGCCAGACTTCAGTTTGCTCAGCGCTTCGCACATGAAGATCTAGCATTCTGGGCCAGAGTAATTTTCTCTGATGAAAAGACTTTTCTCAGCTCCACCCATGGTCGTCTCCGGTGCTGGCGAGTCAACGGGACACGATACTCAAGACAGAATATCTACGAAGTAGCAAGAAGTGGGCATGTCACTTGCAACATGTGGGGCTGGATGCACCTCTACGGCATAGGAGAACTGGCAGAGATTGAAGGGAGGTTTACTGCGAACCAATATTTGGAGATATTGGAAGAAGTGATGCTCCCTACAGTTCGGGCAATGGCTCTGCCTTATCCAGAACGGATTGTTTTTATGCAGGTGAGACTATTTCACACAAATATCATGATACACAAAATTATGAATAATTTTAACTTAACTATTAACTTTGATTTACTGTAGTGATCTACAATGGTTTTGTATTTTCTTTAATCAAACATTTCCCATTGTAAGAAAACTATAGTTATTGATCAATACGAAGCTTAATGTAAGCAACACAGGACTAATCTGAGGAAGCAAAAGCTACTCCTGTATGTTAATACCTTTCTTTTAATGTCCCTCGTTCAATATATTACATATATCATACATGATTTTTAAAGTAACTATATCTCCTATTACAAAGCAATGCTTAATTTTGCGTGTTCAAATCTAAATTTGTATCTACAGAAACACTATAAACGTCTCAAAATGTCTTCAAATTTTGTATACTTCAGGACAACTGCCCAGTCCATACTGCCAGAATCGTCAAACGGTGGTTTGATGAGCAGCGTGACGTTGAGCTACTGGATTGGCCAAGCAAGGGTGAGGATATGAATCCCATCGAGCATGTTTGGGGTTATATGGTCAATTCATGGACACCAGGACAAGAAAGGACGTCGCTGGAGCTCCTACACCATGTCAAGGAAGAATGGGAAACACTCAGAAGAAACCAGAATATAATATATAATTTAGTAGAATCAGTCCCAGATAGACTTGCAGAAGTAATTGAAAATGAAGGAGGGTGGACTCATTACTAGTCATTAATATATCTCTAAATATTCATCAGGTGTTATATTCTTTATGATAAGCTTAGTCACAGTTCAGTTGCTCCACAGTGGTGGACCCGTTACTAACCATAAATGTATTTCATAATTATTATGCATAACATGTTGCAAGTGACCTGCCCATTTCTTACTTCGTTGATATTTTGTTACAAGTATCGTGTTCTGTTAACTCGCCAGCACCGAAGACGACCATGGGTGGAGCTGAGAAACCTCATCTCATCTTCATGAGCTAGGCGCGCGCTGGGCCAAGTCTGGCGTTACGACTCGCAATGCCTCTCCTCCAATTTTTCGTTCACTGCAGTGTTTGGCAGTTCTTTATCGTGGTCCTCCATACATTGGCAAGTCGAATAAATGTCCTGTTTCCTCCCAACTCTTCAACTTCACTGTTCTGACGGCTTGCCGACACTTACTGTTTAAAATATGTTTTATGTGCATAATATTTATGCACCATACAAATATATTGGTTTCCTGACATGCTTGATTATTTGTATATCCTCGTGGTGCATTTCTTAGGATAAAAGATCCTGCTCTTGACTGCACTATGTCTCCAAAGATTATAAACACAATATTACAATGGTTCACAACTCCCAGACACCGATGAATAATTGATCTAACGTGAGAGGTTTCCTGGGGGGGGGGGGGGGGGGGGCGTCCACACGAACGAGCTTTGCTTGGCAAAATTTACTGCTTTGCGGGCAAAGCTTATCGTACGCATTGATGCTGTCGAAACTGTCGTTTTGGTAGTCATCCATGAGGAGATAAGATGTTATAAGTGATTAAAAAGAGTAGCCATCATAGTAAGTAATATAAATAAAAACACACGGAGAGAAAAGTTGACTTTAATAAACAACAATGTTTCGGCTACATCACGTAGCCCTCTTCAGGTGTGAGAGAGATATGTGAGAGAGACAGACTATCACGTAGCCCTCTTCAGGTGTGAGAGAGATATGTGAGAGAGACAGACTATCACGTAGCCCTCTTCAGGTGTGAGAGAGATATGTGAGAGAGACAGACTATCACGTAGCCCTCTTCAGGTGTGAGAGAGATATGTGAGAGAGACAGACTATCACGAAGCCCTCTTCAGGTGTAAGAGAGATATGTGAGAGAGACAGACTATCACGAAGCCCTCTTCAGGTGTGAGAGAGATATGTGGGAGAGACAGACTATATACCGCTAATGGAGGGGGAGAGGGGAAGGGGGGAGATGCGGGGGTTGTTGTGGGAGGTGGGAAGAGGCGGGAGAAGGGGTGGGGAAAACAGACAGGAGGAAGGAAGGGGTTCTACTGACTTCTAGGGTGACCTGACGCTCTCTAGTTTCCTCCCCCCCCCCCTCTCTCTCTCTATGTTTCCTTCGTTTCCCCTCCCTTTCGCCTTCTCTCTCTCTCTCTCATTGCTCCTGTTTCTACCCGCCACCCTGCCCACTGACTCACACTCCTTTACCCTCTCTCTCTCTTCGTTTTTGTTTCACCCTTTTGGTGTGACTTTCTGGTTCACAATTTTTTTAGATAAAAAATGTTTAGGTGGTTTTACTTTTAATTCTTGTTTGTATGAAAAAAATTAGGTTGTATTTTTGTAGGCGGTGTTTTTTTTTTTTTTTTTATATCTTCCCAGTTTCATCCCGTCCTCCTTCACCCTCTTTCTCCCTCACCCCTTCCTTCCTCCAGGATCCATAGAGTATGTCTACACTCTATTCATCCTGCCTTCCTCCTGCCTGTTTTCCCCACCCCTTCGCCTTTTCTCGTCTCTTCCCGCCTCCCACGACAACCCCCACCTCTCCTCCTTTCCCCTCTCCCCCTTCATGAACGGTATATATTCTGTCTCTTCCATATATCTCACTCACACCTGAAGTGGGTTACTTGATGTAGTTGAAACGTTGTTGTTAATTAAAGTTAACTTTTATCTCTGTGGGTTTTAATTGATTTTATTCCGTCACTCACGGCATTGTGAGTCGTTATTATTTAACATAGTAAGTCTTGTGAAAACATAAAACTGGACCGTGAGGCCCCTTCCAACACTGTCTGCCATTTGTCTGTGTTTGCGGTGGACAGTGTGTGGAATTATTAAACATTTTTATAAACTCCTTTCGAAAGTGATTCCTTATTTTAATTAACCAGATATAACCATGAGGCAGAACTTTTCAACCCCAGCTTCTCAACCAACAGTCAAAGCCTCGTTACTTCGATAAGCAAGAGGAAAACCTTTTCGAAGCTTTGCTCGCAGTTTCTCCATTTTCGACGTCACACCAAACCGAGCAAAGTTCGCTCGTGTAGATGGGGCCTAAGTTATTATATGTGTTTATATAGTATTCGCTCAAGGGTTACTATGTTTGACTGCAGTATATACACCCTGTAGATGTTTAGATAAATCACTGTTTGGATTTACATACGTATATAAGCATTATCGTAACATTTAGAATAACAAAATTCATTAGGAGGTGTGACCAACAAAAAGGATCTAGTAGGCAACTCGTATATCCATGAATGCGACGGTGCCACATCATAGGGTTGGTCAGAGGAGAGTGGTGAAGAACTCCTGTCCGCAATAGTACATGCTCATATAATTCATTAATAGTTTGCCTAAGTTGCAATTCATCAACAGTGTGTACGTTGGCTAAGGGAGGAGATTCTTTTTCCATCTGTATTGGTTTAAGAAACACAAGAAAGTCACCTATGTATGTACCTGGTTTTATTTTCACTGCCTGATCAACCTTGTTAAAAATTAGAGCTTCAATGAAGTTATATTTTTGTACCAGAGAAAATATGGATTCCATACCGACATAATTTATTTTACAAGTTTCACTTAAGGATATGGTTTGATTTCCCACATAATTGTCACCTTTCACTTTCACCTTTATGATAGCCAGTCGAGTCTGTGAGTCCCTGACTCTTGTTACCGAGCCTACAGCTGTGCATTGCTGACTCAGCGGGTGACATGCGTACACTTGACCTTGAAATATTATTGACTGGATGGATATTGCAATGTCGAGGTTATGATCTGTCAGTTCTTTTAAACCTAACAATCCATCAGTTGGCAAACTGAAGTTTTCACAAATGTAGAAGGTGCATTTTAGTCTCTGACCATTCGATGAAAGTGTAATAGGAAATTGGACCATTCCTTTAATGATTAATTTACTACCAGATAAGGCAGTTAAGCTTAAATCTGATGGTTGAATAGAACATCGTTCCTGTGGGTTTTCCTTTAACAGCTGTTTAAGTGTTATTTCAGATAGTAATGATACACAAGCTCCTGTATCAACAGCTAACGAGACATTTGTAATCCCAATGCTACAAGGAAGTGATAGTACATCAACTTTACCCAAGGCAGCAACAAGTATATTTATTTGTTTAGGCGTGATTAAATTGGCGTTTTTTTTTTGTTTTTTTTTTTGTTAAAATCGTCACCTGTATTTGCACGTCTATTATTTATTTGGTCTCTTGCATTTAATGTTACTCTACATTCATCTGCGTTATGTGTCACACTATTATGAATAATGCAATACTTGTTACTGGGCTTGTTGTCACTTTCACTTGCTACTTTATTGCTATTATCCTTACTTTTGGCATTTGAGCGATTATTCTTATTAAAGTAACACTTATCTGGGCTGTGTCCATATTTTCTGCAGATTTTACAATAAGGTTTCTTCTTCGAACTCTGAGGTGTGAAGTTTGTAGTGTGTTATGTCTGTGAAGTGCTCTGGTGAGTGTCTGTGTCAGTGATCACGGCTACAGGTAGGGCTCTAGGTACAGTCGCGGTCAGAAGTTGTGTCCCAATTCCCTGACATGATGAATCGCAACCAGACGAGTTCGATGGTTTGAACAACGGTGCACCTTGCACCTCTCTCCTCACAACGTACCGTTGTTCGAACCTTCGAACTTCACCTGGTAGTGATTCATCTTACCAGGGGATCGGGACACAACTTCTGACCGCGAGTGTACATTAAGAGGTTCTTTTTGACTAACCTTAGCTGCATATTTGACCAATCTATCACTTGGTTTATATTCTATTTTAGCTGCTTCAAGCCTGGATTCCTCTGTTAAAAGCAACACATACTGTATGTACTCAATGATCTGGTATACATTATCCGCTTTCATGTTACCTTGTGTGTTCAACCACTCTGACCCTTTTAAGAGTTGTTTAGCATCGGTAATGGTCGACCCTGCTAACGCTAGAGCCGTACTCGAATTAGCTGTTCCACAATTACTCACTGTTCTAACCATTCTGTGTACCCACGCTAGTGGACCGCCAAACTGCCCCCCACCGAAAACATCTATGAAGTCTTCACAAAACTGTTTAAAATTATTTAAGTTATCTGGATCCATGAAAGCAGTTGCAGTCAGTAATGTACTAGCATTGGAGTCTGGTTTAATATGTCAAAGTACGAACCTTATTTTGCCTTTGTCATCTGTAATCCCTGCAGGAAGCATATTATCTTCACAAACCCTTAGAAAAGTATGGATATTATAGTTAACATCGTCCCCAGTGAATTCCTTCACTGTATGAGCTTGGGGAAGAACATTAATAGTAGCAGAAGTGTTAATTGCCATTGTGTGTGATGATGTGTTAGTATGTAAAGCTGTTGAGTAAGTACGTCCTGATCTGGTTTTACTAGGTGAAATATTAGAGGTAAAACTAGTAAACAAGTTGGTTAATGAAGTAGATCTAGTAAGAGGAGGAGTATTAGTTGTCACTCTATCTTCTTTTATGTCTAAATCTAGTGCAAGAATATTTTTACTTACGGGAGAACTTACACTCTCTATTGTACTTACACTTAAATTAGTTATTTGTGTTGAATCAACTAAGCTTTCATTACTTTCAAATATTGCAAAACTATGTTTAAGCTTGCGAAGCGAATCCAGTGCTGTCCCGTATTTTTTTTCCATTAATTACCTGTACTCTGCGTGAAGATTCACAAAGAACATTCCTTTTGGTATATACGTGAAGATATATGCATATAGTACTCTAAATTATGAATACATAGAATTTGTAATGAGGAAATATTTCGTAATACGTTTATATATTTATATATCCTAATGTGATGATGTTATTATGTGTATGTATTTGTAAATATATGTACCTAAGCTACATTAATAAATTATTAAATAAATTACTAAATAAATTAATAAATAAATTAATTAATTACTATATAAATTAATATATAAATTAATAAATTAATAAATAATTTAATAAATTAATATATAATTTGATAAATTATTAAATAAATTAATAAATAATTTAATAAATTGATAAATAAATTAATCAATAAATATCACCATGGCACCTCAACTAACCTGTTCGACCTGCTCTGGAGCTTTCGGCCCTACAATTTTCGCGAACAGAGACGTCTATGTTCGTAGATTTTGCAAGTTACGAGAGGCGATGTCGACCGACTTGAAGGCAGCACAACGCAAGATTGAGACCTTGAGTGATAAGTTGGAAACATTGCAGGAATTCGTCACACTCAACGTAGGAATGACATCGACGCCTACAGTACCCGTTAACACAGCCCTGTACAGACTGCCTCTACACCTTTACCTCCACCAGCACCACCAACTACACCATCTCCACGGGAGGAGTTCCGCGTTGTCAGGAGCAACATACGACCCATGAGAAACATCATACCCATCACTACATGTCAAAACCGCTTCAAGATCCTGGCCCAAGACGACGACGAAAACGACACCGAGGCCAGGCTGGTTGGTGACTCCATGGTGAGAGTCTCACCCCAACCTTCCTGGAGTGAAGACGTCTTCCTGGCGCTCTGCCTGTGTTGTTGTTTGTCTTGTTTCTACGTTCTTGTTTGTGTGTTGTTGTGTCTGTGGTGTTATAGGGGTTGTTTATATTTTCTATCTCGTTTTTTTTTGTGGTTTTGCTGTTTGTGGTATTGTTGTTTGTGGTTTGTTTTATTGTGGTTCTGTGTGTGTATGTTCGTGTGTGTTCAGTTGTTCGCTTCCCATCTAGGCCTTGCCTGGCCTGATGGAGAGCGCAGATTCGGATGTGGCTTCCTGCCTGGAGGCCGACTTGGCCATGTCGGAGGAGGATGAGTCTCCTATCGAGGATCACTGGCCTGAGCTGCCTTCTCGCAACCCTCCCCCCCCCCTCTCCTCGGTCACTCCGCAGCTCAGGTTGCAGCCTTCCACCTCCTCAACCTCTACCAAGCGACCCGTTGATGCCTCGTCCGACTCCTTGCAGGATTCCGATGGTGTGGACTGTGTGCCTCCGGCTGCCAAGACTGCCAAGGGTGCTTCAGCTGTGCATGACGTACCTTCTCTGCCTCAACGTGGTGTTTCTTCCTTGTATACCAACTCCTTGCCCTCGTCCAACCTTCCTGCTTTTGCCCCAAGAAATGCCTATGTCAAGCTCTCCTTCTCTGGGAAACCATCTACGGACACAAAGTTGCGTTGATTGTCTGATATCAACAGGGCCTTCCAGCTGCAGCGTGAACTGGCTGAAGTGAAGATGGCTGCTGTCACCTCCCGGTTTGTCTACATCTCTAGGAAGCGTCAGGATATTATTGATAGAGTGAAGAATAGTGAATTTTTGTCTCTGCCTCTCATTCTTGAAGACTCACCCGAGAGGCCTCGTAAGTTCCCCAGCTACATCCTTACCCGTTTTCCTATTGATGTTGACCCGAAACTTGCTAAGAGATACCCTGGTGTGTACTTTGCCCGTCGTTTTTTCCAAAATGGTTCCCCCATTAGCCGTATTGTTGTTGTCTGGAGTCAACCTGATCCACCTCCAAATGAGATTTCCTTTGATTTCCTCCCTTGTCTTCCACCGTGTGAGGTGAGGAAACTTCATAATGACCAGCCTTGGTGCTACAGGTGCTGGGGTGTGGGGCATATCTCCCGGTACTGTTCTGCCAGGCCGAAGTGTGCATGGTATGCTGCCGACCATGATTCCAAGACGTGTCCTGTCAGGGGCGAACCATCACGTCCTGCTGCCTCCACCTCTGAGCCTTCACCTCCTGAGGATACGTCTCGATGGAAGTGTCCATGATGCCTTCAGCCAGGGGTTAACGTGTGGCATGGATGTACTCGACGTCAGGTCCAGGCTCGTGTCACTACTATTGCTCCGCCTCCACCACCGCCACCACCACCACCTCCCCAGTCTGCTCCTCCTACCAGCCCTGCCTCACCTCCAGACCTGGCCCTCCGCAAGTCTGTTGCTACCCTCATGGCACGATGTACGGCTCTCGAGAACCGCTTTTCTGCCCTTGAAGCCAGGATTGATGGGCTAGTTGCCGCGCATGCTGCCAATGACTCCAAACTCTCCACCTTGGTCGAGGCTCAGCAGGCCATCATCTCAACTGTCACTACCCTTACCGAAAAGATGGATACTGTTGCATCTCGCCTTGAAAAGCTTTTCGAGTCAGTCCCTTCTCCTGGTCCATCTTCTTCTCCAGGTCGCTCATCTGCACCCACTCACCGGACTTCTACCTCGAAATACAGAGTTCGCTAGTGATTGCCGGCTGGATGTCATCTCCTGGAATGTATGTGGTATCACCAGTTATGCTAAGCTCACTCAACTCAAGGCCTATGTTTTTCGTCATCATCCCAGTGTTATTTTTCTCCAGGAAGCATTTCCAGGACGGCCGCTTGCTGCTGGGTAAGCTCCTCCTCTCTCAGGTTATGTGCCATATGTTCATCTGGTAAGGAATGGTCTCCTGACTTACATACATAGCTCCTTGCCACATCGCCTTCTCCGTACCTCCACTGATCCTGACATGACCTTTCAGCTATTTGAGGTTCTACCTGGGAATGGAGTACTACAACTATGTAATGTCTATTCTGCCCCAGCTAGACTCACTCTTGAGGCTCTTCCTTCTCCAACAGTGCGTGGTATGGTGTATGTGGGAGATTTTAATGCTCGGCATTCTGATTTGGGTGATGGTTCTGGATCCATTAATCGTAATGGTGTTCGTCTCCTTTCATACATCCGCAAGCATCATCTGACACGCTGGGACACTGGCGGTGCCACTCATTGCCGGGGAGGTACTCTGGATTACATCCTCTCGTCTGGCCTGATAGCATCTCGGGTCCTGTGCTCCTCCGTGCCAGACTTATTCTCTGATCACATCGCTTGTAAGGGAAACTCTAATTGTTCAAGTAGCTAGTTAAGCTAAACGACTGTGTACCTGTCAGTGAACCCCCACCTTCTATGGTTAGTAAGAGTATATCATAGGAACGAAGCAAGTTCAAGTTCTCGTTGTGGAGTTTGTATAATTTTTCCACTGCTTCTTTACGATTCATTCTTCTAACTCAGCTTGTTCAGTACTCAGAGTCTCGAGACGTTTCTGGAAAGTGGAGGGAAGTGGAGCCTTCACTTCACTCTACTTCCAGACGTCGTCTAGAGTGGGAACTCAGGTATGTACAGTAACTTTACAATATTTTTAGGTGTGTTAACTGACAGGCGACATTGTTAAACTCTACTGTGTTAGAGTAGGATGTTATTTTGTTTGTTATGGGTTTTGTTTCATGTCTGTTTATCTTGTTAAATCTATACCTAAGTTTATCATCCCCCTTCATTTTGTTTTGCATGGAGAACTAAGGCCCTGGTAAAGTTGTTTATGTTCTTGAAAGCCATAGTCACTATTATTATTTAACAATTTAGGATCCTACGCCTGTCGAGGGCCGGACCGGTGAGGCATCCCTTCAACCCAATTGATGTTTGTACCACTTCCCTGGACATCCCTGTGACCCGTAGCGGTGGGTGCCGGGCACACGACTACGACTACTCCAGTTCCCAGTTGTGCCTCTAGGAATAGGACTAAGTCCTTTATACTACATACTAGCCGGATGTATGTACCAGGAGTGTAATGGGTTGAAACTGTGGAAACTTTAATTTGTGTCGGATAAATATGTGTGTAAATAAATGTACAGGTTTTTGTCTGGGTTTGATCTTCCCCTTGTGAGAGTGAGAGAATATCACCACCATCGTTCCTTCACATCGCTCTTCGGTTTCATTATTCTCTAACTGCTGGATCAAGTGCTTCAGCCACTCGTTTGCGTATTGCTGTGCCCCCTAAATATTGCCCGACTTACATCTTATTCATGGCCCATGTATTCCCTACATTTGATATATCATCAGCTGAACAGTTGTACTCTGATCTTGTATCTGCTACTCATGACTTTTATAGGCTATACGTCTCCCGGCCACACCTCCAGCATCGCCATACTGCCCACTCCTGGACGCTGGGTGCACGTATACAGGAGGCAAAGGAGGAGGCTGAACGTGATGGCCTATTGTTTCAAGCCAACCCAACCCTTGACCTGCTCCATCGTTACCAGATGTCTAGGGACGCTTTAGTTGCCCTGCAGGAGTGTGCTCACACTGAGTCTTGGCAGTGGTTCACGGACAGCATTAACCAGCAAACAAGTGTGGCTTCTATGTGGCACCTCATCCGTCGGGATGTTAAAAAGACACCGGCCACTGCTCGTCATCACACTCCCGCCGACTATGCCCAACAACTTGTCGATCCCTGGTCAGAACAATCTACCTCAGCCAGTCTACCCATCCACATACAAGATGCACTCATTTCCCGTGCTGCTGTCCATCGGCTACGTCTAATGTCTGCTCTGTTGCAAGATGATGACGATGATGCAGAGGAGATAACTGAGGAGGAGTTGCGACGTGCTCTCTCTCGGGGTAGAGCTTCTTCCCCTGGTGATGATGGTATTACTTATGCTGTGCTGCGCCTACTTCAACAAGTTTCCGGGAACCCTCTACTTCTACTGTACAATCTTTGTCTTCGTGATAGTTGTGTACCACGAGCCTGGACCAGCAGCACAATAATACCCATCCCTAAGCCCGGCACTGCGAAGTTCAGGCTGATTTCCCTGACTTCCTGTTTTTGTAAAGTTTTGGAGAGAATCTTACTCAATCGTCTCATGTACAGACTGCAAGATCGCCTTTCTCCATGGCTGTTTGGTTTCCTTCACCAGTGGAGCACACACCACTGCCTAGTCGACCTGTACACTCGCCTTAACAGGAACAATGTGGTGGCCTTCATTGACCTTCGAAGTGCCTTCGATGTTGCTAATAGAGACGTCATTTTGGATCAACTGGTTGACTTTGGGATAAAGGGTAATCTATTACAGTGGATTCGGGGCTACCTGAGTAACAGGACCTCCCGTGTGTTTTTCAGTGGTGTGCTCAGTCCTTTGTGCAGTTTTCATCTTGGTACGCCTCAAGGGGGTGTTCTCAGCCCATTGTTATTTAATATTCTGATGCATCGGCTGCTCACTTCTCTCCCTGATATACCTGGAACTACAATTACGTGCTATGCTGATGATATCTGTGTTCATTCTACCTCACCAAGGGATCTCCAGCGGTTTCTTGACTCCTTCTCTGTGTCCGCCTCTCACTGTGGCATTATTGTCTCCCCAGATAAGAGCAGAATATTCACCTGCCGCCTTCCTCAAGCTCGGCCAGTGTTCACCATTGGAGGGACTGTCATTCCCATGTGTTCCCAGTATCGCTACCTGGGTGCACCAGTCAATATTTGGCCAATTGTCCCTGCCAGACCTCAAGACCATCCCATTGTCCAGGACTTATTGGGTCGTCTCCAGCGCCGACTTACGCCACTTCAATGGCTCACTAACAACTCCTCGGGCATCTCCTTCACAGTAGCCAGGACTATCTTTATTGCTTTTATCCGTTCAGTCGTTGATTACCTCTCCCCTGCTCTGATTCAACTTCCCAGGGCTACTCTTGAAACTTTAGAAAAATTTCAGAATAGAGCAATGAGAATAATTCTCGGTTGTCCAATGTCGACCAGGATAGTGAACATGCAGCGTGAGTTGCGTCTTTCCCCGTTAGTGGAGAGAAATTATTCTAATGTTACTTGCTTCACTGTCAAGTGCCTCCATTTCCCACATCTTTCACCCCATTACTCTCAGTTAGTCAGGACTTCTCTTAGACCAAACTACCCGGTCCCTCTCATACTGCCTGCTGGACGTACTTTTATAAGGTCTGTTTCCTCTATGCACCGTAGTCTTAATATAGATATAATGGTGGCCGACGTCCCCCCAGGACCCCCTCCGTGGATGCTACCAACACCTGATGTGAGCTTCAAACCTACTTCCAAGTCGGAACTGCCTCCTCTACAGCGGCAGTTGGCTCTGGAACACATAGAAACAGTGACGTCCTTCATCACAGATCCATACTGCCTCTACACTGATGGCTCATTGCAAGTGCAGCAAGTTGTGCCGTTTTCTCACCTGACATGGAGTCACCTCCAGGGGGCTGGGTTGGCCGTCGTCTCTGTAACCACTCTAGCTCAACATTGTGTGAACTGTATGCCATTCTGGATGCTGTTAGTCTTGTTTGTCAACGTGGAGTGAATGCTGCCATTTTTGTGACTCCAGACCTGCCCTTCATTCTCTCTCTAGTGTTCAGCCCACACACTCTACTGTTGTTCAGCAGATTTTATCGTTTTTGTCCTTATTGCGTCATCGTAACTTGACTGTCAAATTTTTATGGGTGCCATCCCATGTAGGTTTACGTCACAATGGTACAGTTGACAGACTCGCAAAGGAAGCCTGCCATCTGCCTCCTCGTGGTGTTGGTCGTCCTCTCTCCCTGACATGTTACCTCTCTAAAGTCCGCTCCGCCACTCTTCTCCCTGTACGGCGACGCAGGGATGCAGAGAGGCCCTTCAGCATCTCCATCACCCATTACGAGTCTGTCTGCCGTCACAAATATTCTTACCGTCGTCGAGGCCTCATGGTTCGGAGGCACAATGTAGTCTCTGCTCGTTTGAGGCTTGGCTACCGGCCACCGTGGCAGGTTGCTGGGATGCAGGGTGAGCCTCCCTTCACTGAGTGTCGCTTGTGTCGAGCGCCTCGTGCTAACACTGTAGAACACTATTGCCTAGCCTGCCCCACTGTCCGACACTTGCTGCCCCGGGGCCTGCCACTTGATGTGGTTTATCGACACCTGCTGAACCACCAGGTTCTGGAGGAACTTCTGGTACGCCACCCACGTTTTGGTGGATTTAAGTAGGTCATAATGTAAATATTTGTCTGTATGCTTGTGCTCCATTCTGTTATGTTTTCGTGATGTGTGTGTGTGGTGTGTGTGTGTGTGTGTGCGTGTGTATGTGTGGTTGTAGTCATCGTATTCTCATGGGTCCCGCCTACCAGTATGTATTGTTGCCTGCCTGTTGATTGACGCTACGGCGCAATTAATTAAAAAAAAAAAAAAAAAAAAACCATGGTGAGGAATCAACTCACCGAGTTTTGTGGCTGAGCACCCAAGTCGAGGAAGCGTTTTTGCATCCATTGTGGCGGCCTAGACGACGTGATTGACACAGTAGATGAAGTGGCAAGCCTGGCCCCAGATAACACCACGTACGTAATCCACGTCGGAACCAATGACGTAATGAAGACCAGATCGGAGGAGCTCCTCAACAAGTACCGACAGTTGATTGGGAAATTCAAGGAAAAAACGAACAACATCATACTTTCTGGAAGCAGATACTCGCTTCTACAACACCGCTACCAGTATCAACCGACGACTTGCCAACATCTGCAACGAGGAGAACGTCGATTTCGTCAACACATGGGACAATTTTTATTTTGATGACTCGTTGTTCTCAGATGATGGTGTCCATCTGAATCAGGTAGGAGTAGCCCGTTTTGGACGTTTGCTAAACGACGCGGTCATCAACCATCGTACAAAAAACGTGACTGCCAGGTACAGCTGGTCACACTCCCGTGAGGCCCACCCAACGTTGTCAACGTTGGCCGAGATAACCCCGTAACACTAGTTGTGAGCTCTGCTCGCTCGAACCATTTACTGGTGGGAGGGAGAAGTAAGGAGGGATTTGAGGAGGGACATATACAAGGTACAGCTCCGGACAGATCAAGGGTCTACACTTCTTCTACCAGCGACTTGGTTTGGGCCTGGTCGGATCTGGTAACAGTTGCAGGTGGAGGGAGGGGGGATGTTAGTGGGAGAGGAGAGAAATGTGGGCGGAGCTATATAGGAAGGTAACGAATGATCAGGTAGAGAAACCGTGTGTCAGGAGGAATGAATGAAGGATACACTGTGAACGGTATCGAATCACCAACTGTTTAAAGTAGGGTTCTTCAATCTTTTTCAGTCGTGACCCAGTATTTACTATGACATAATTCTCGCGACCCATACAGAAAGATATTTTACAAATTATCAGAATTATCAACCTAAGAAAATACAAGGCGAGACGCTGAAACATAATATTTATGATTAAAAGGCATTCTAACCAGAATTATAAACACTGCCTCACCTACCCTCCCTCTCTCTCTCACACACTCATTCAAGAATAATAATAATAATAATAATAATAATATACGGTTTATTGAGTAATGGCAGTTGATAGGCTGAACATATACATATTACATTTAAAATGATAATAAAATGAGGATGAATGAATAGATACATGTATAAACATTAAAGATAATAATAGGTTGATTGCTGAACATACAAAATCACAGAAAATATATATATGAAGTAGTACATGTGTACGTGCCCTGGGAGGGTGCTGGATGTAGTGGCGTCAGGTCAGGATTAGGATTAGGAGTCGATTAACATTGTAGTGCAGTGTAGGCCTGTGTGTGTGTGTGTGTGTGTGTGTGTGTGTGTGTGTGTGTTATTCTTAGGAGTTATTTATTGTGTTAACTATTGTTGGTATGGCACTTTTCTTATATCTGTCTGTGGCTGCACTGATAGGTTTGATCTTGTTGTGGTGTCTGGTGGCGCGTCTGGGAGGTGGGTTTAGTGGTGGTAATAGATGTCGATGTCTGGGGTGTGTGAGGAGCTTGGTCCCAAACTGTCTCAGGATATGCATGTGGTGGTGGGAGAGGGTGGTCAGGTCCAAGGTGGTCAGGGCATGCTCGTAGCTGGTGTACGTGTCACCAAGTATGATTTTACAGGCTCTTTTTTGAACTCTTTCTAATTGTCTTTTTTGTGTGAGAGTGAAGGATGATGACCAGGCTGGTGATGCATATGTGAGTCAGGGGAGAATAAATGTTGTGAATATGGTCCTCAGCTCAGGTGGCGCCATGCCCAGGGATTTTAGTCTCCTTAGCATGTATAGTTTATAGGAAGCAGTTTTGATGGTATTGCTGACATGCTGCTTCCAGTTGAGTTTTGAGTCAATAGTGATGCCAAGGAGTTTGGTAGAATCAACCACCTGTAGTTGTTGTCCCCCTATTGTGACCGTTGGTGGTGGTACTCCAGTTGCTGACATGCTGAAGAGCATCACAACTGTCTTGTTGCTGTTGATGGTGACGTTGTTGGTGGTTGTCCATGTCTGCAGTCCGTCGAGAATATACTGGAGTGGGGTGTAGTCTGGTGAGTCATTGTTGATGGTGATACCCACTGTTGAGTCATCAACGTACTTCCAACGGAATGGTGTTCCCATTAGAGCATCATTGATGAGCATCAGGAAGCACAGGGGACCCATCTTAGTGCCTTGAGGCACCCCACACGTCAATTGCTGGGGGGGCGAGATACTGCCTTGATATCGTACAACCTGTCGCCTCTCACAAAGGAAGTTAACCAGCCAGGATACCAGGTTGGGGTGAAGCCCCATTTCTATTGCCTTGTTGATTACTATTGTGTGATCTACCAGGTCGAATGCCTTCCTAAAATCAATAAATACAGTTGCAACTGACGTTTTACGCTTATCTAAATTTGTGTGGATGAAGTCCAAGAAACTGACAAGGCAATGAGTGGTGGAAGATGTCTTTACATTGCCGAATTGCTGAGGATCAATAATATTGGCTATATCAGAGTAGGCCCAACTGAATATGAAGTCCTCACAAAATTGCTGATATAGTTTGACAGGCAGGTCTGTAGGTGTGGTTGATCTGGTGGCTTTAAAGCTAATAAGCTTATTATAGACCTGGTATTCCTGTATGGTTGGTAGGGGTGAGGGAGCTGGTAGGTAGGCAGGTAGGTGTGAGTGGTCAAGGCGAGGCAGGGTCTGACAGATATCAGAGAAGTGGTCGTTGATCTTGGCTGCCGCCTCCCCAGGGGTCAGGTTGTTAATGCAGGGCAAGGGAGATGACTGCTGCTTAATCCCACACAGGTCTTTCACTCTGCTGTACCACTGGCTGATGTTGGCTTGTTTCAAGTGGTGAATTTTAGTAGGGTAGAAAGATTTCTTGATGGAACGTATTTCCCTGATAACCTTATTTCGTAGTGTTCTGTAATGGCTGCGGTCTGTGTAGAATGCTCTGTCTCTTTGTTGCATTAGTCTTTTCACACGGGGAGAAGGTTAATATTTATGCAATGATTTTGTTTTATTTATAATTAAATATATGAATATTCGATTATAAAAATATGTTTATTTTATTGTCACGAATATTATTATTCTATTTTATTCATGTATTTATTTTTGTGAGCCTGCGACGCAGTTTGGAGGAATTCGGGACCCGTAATTTGAAGAACCCTGGTTTAAAGAAGTGCATACTGCATTAACGTAAGTGGATATAGAAGAGAAGAAATGTGATGATTTGAGGCGAGGGAGAGGGGGAAGAGGGTAAGAAAAATGAAGGTGATTAGTTGAAAAGTAATAACAAACAAATATAATTAGAATATCTGTTACATTATATCCTTTAAATAAAGGCACTGTCTTTTGTTCACCATCGTAGTGGGATAGACTACTGAATATATATTATCCATGGATATTAGACAGCTATCCCTGTATTCCTTTTATCCCTCGTGCTTACCCCGTAGGGGAGTATTGCCTGTAATGATGTGGGCAATACTTTAAGGGTTTTGGCGCCCCTTCGGCCCCAGCCACTAGCTTACATTTCTTCAACTGTCCCTCCTATCTTCCTATTTCCTTCTTGCTTGCTGTCACACCTCTCTATAACCTTTTCCTGGTGCTATATGACCTCGCTGTTGCGCCACCTAATATCAATCAAATCCCTTGTGCTTGTAGTCCACCCTATTTATCACCTTCTCCCAAGCCCAGCTGCTTTTTTTTTTTTTTTTTTTTTTTTGGCAGAAGACGGTTTAATTTTCTAACTTTTTTAATAATCATATTTGTCAACAAATTCATTAAGCTATTTACCAGGATTTTTTCTTCTAAACATGCATTTCCTTAAAAATAATCAATGTTAAACTTGAATAGGTTTTCAATAAACTTGGTCTAATTTTATGCATAGGCTATATATATTACAGTATCTCTCAAGTAACTGGCAACCTTACACATCCTCCCTACTGTCTTATCCCTCTCTCGCTTGTCCTTCCCTCCTTTCTTACCGTTTATCTTTTCGTTCTCATATGTTTAACCTTCTCATTCGTTCTTAAACAGTTTTAATGACATAGGCCTTTCTCACTTATCACTTATAGTCCAATTATATGATTCGAAAAACTACGGCTGAGAATATGTTGTTGATCGTATTCTCTTTCTGGTAAATTAGAAGGCTACTGATTCTTTCAAACTATGCTACGAAACAGATCCCCTTATTTGTAACATTAAGGTCGTCTGTTTCCTGGCAGAGTTAGGAAGAATAAGAAACCTTCCAATTTGCCAACAAGAGAATCTACCCTCAATGTTTCAGTTGCGAGGGTTTTCTGTGACACGTTAAATCATGTGGCGGTAGTCAGTAAGTATATAGGCTAAATGATGTAAGTAGCTGTTTGTGGATGAAAACGAAATGAATGACTGCAGATGTGTCCACACTATGTCAGAAGGCAGTCTTCTTCACTATACGTGCAGGGAAACTGTTCTGGAGCATAGTTTGGAGGAATTAATAGGGCTTCAATTACCAACAGCAGAGCATGAATACCCTTTAATATCTCTTCTTATTATTATTGCTTGGCGTGAGGAGTGATTCATCCCGATTAGAAAATTAATATAGTTTGAGGTAACGTTAAAAAGAAAATGTCCTTGTTTATAGAGTACTAGCGGAGGTACCCGGCGTTGCCCGGGAAAGATGCACTCTGGAGTTTAGAAATAGTCAATATTAACTTTTTAATATGTGAAAGCATTTCAGTCATGTTGCGTTAATTAAAAATATTCTGCGATCTCAGGCCGCTTGGCAGTTGCCATACGTACAGCCATGGCTGATAGTGCTGGACCAGGGTCCAAGGAGTGTTAGAGAGCAACTGAAGAGAGTTCGAAAAAGTGAATCTTCTAAACATCTCTCAACGTTGAGAATGGTTTAGAAAATTCACTTGTTCGAACTCTGTTTAGTTGCTTTCCAATACTTCTTGGACCCTGGTCCAGCACTATCAGCCATGGCTGTACATAAAGACGATATAGTATAGTGCCGGACTAATGTTCTGTCCCGCAGCCAACCACAGTGCACCCACCTTCTGAACCACTTCAGGCTCGGACAACGAAACACCAGACTGATTTTCGGATTCAGATCAAGAGACGACCCACGGTGATGAAGGAATGGTGGAATCCCTACCTAAGAGATTAGGGGAAGTGATTGACACTGAGGGAGGCTGGACCATACATTGACGGAATCTTAATATTGTCATGATTATTATATTGTTAATTACCTGATGCCGTCATTTACCTTTATTGTTATTATAATTCAATGAAGAGTAGGTGTTTCTATTTCAAATATATACTAAGGTATAAAGCTCATGATTCATATTGAGTCATGTGTAATAAATGAGGGAATAATTCTATGGGAATAATTCTACAAACATAGGTGGTAATAAATAATGTATAGTTCCAACCGTTTTTTGTTTTCACTAATTTGAAACTAAAATTCCAGGATGGTTTGTTCAAATAATATCATAACGTATCGAAGGTAGAAAATGTATAACAACATTAAGCCAAAGAAAAAAACCGAAAATAAGCTTTATGCATGCATCCATTAGGCTCAATGTCCAGTGTCTTTGCATTAGCTCGATTTCCTCAATAGATGCTTCACAATTCAACTGATCAAACCATCTTGGAGTTCACTGGCATCCCTTTGTTCACCCATTCCTTCATCACAGTGGGCAGTCTCTTGATCTACATCCGAAGATCAATCTGGTGTTTCGTTGTCCGAGCCTGAAGTGGTTCAGAAGGTGGGTGCACTGTGGCTGGCTGCGGGGCAGAACATTAGTGCGGCACTATATTATATCGTCTTTATGTATGTAAAGCCATGGCTGATAGTGGTGGACCAGGGTCCAAGGAGTGTTGGAGAGCAACTGAACTGAGTTTCAAAAAGTGAGTCTTCTAAACCTCTCTCAACGTTGAGAATGGTTTGGAAAATTCACTTGTTCGAACTCTGTCTAGTTGCTCTCCAACACTTCTTGGACCCTGGTCCAGCACTATCAGCCATGGCTGTACAGTCAGCGGCAGAAGTCCTGTCGCCTCATCTACTTCACCGAGACACGCTTTGTTCATGGACTAGAGATATACGCACGTTTTCTACACCTAATAATCTCGAGTCTATGAACATCGCGTGCCTCGGTGAAGCAAGTGAGGCGACAGGACTTTTGCAGCCGACTCTACAATTGGCGCGCGTTTTTAGCTGCTTGATCGGAAAAAATTCGTTCGAGCTTCTGTTTGAGTGGTACATTTGGCCTGCGATTATAGCAGCTCTTAGAGCTCTTCTTTATAGTTTTAACCGATAAATAGAATATTTGACATTTTAACGTAATTTTTACGTCAAGTTACGTCCTAAAAACCTTTGCCGGTGGTGCTGATTCAGAATATATAGTTTTGGGAGTGAAACTGTTTTTTTTTTAACGGATTTATAGTAGATGACGTAATTTTTACGTCGAGTTATGTCATGTTACGTCATACCAAAACCTGCGCCTGGTGATGGTGATTCAGAATATATATGGGTTTGGGAGTTATAAGAGGACAAACAGAGACGGTTTGCCATTTATAGTATAGATGGCTAAGGGATGCAATTATTAGAAAATCCTTCTAAGAATGTAAGACTCTTCGACACCATGAAAAATTTATGGACTGTAAAAATTCATATTAATCTGTTTAATAATTACACATAGGCAAAAAATTCATTTATGTGTTCCCCTACAAGTATATTGATGTACAGACATGGTGTGTGTGTATGTGTGTTTGTGTGTGTGTGACCTCGTATATTGTGTGTGTGACCTCGTATATTGTGTGTGTGTTTATGTATGTTTATGTGTGTGTGTGTTTATGTATGTTTGTGTGTGTGTGTGTTTATGTATGTATGAATATATGTGTGCAAACTTATGAACTGTAAGTTTATGTATGATTATATGCTTATGTGTGAACTGTTTGTGTATGCATGAATGTGTTTGTATATGCTTGTTTGTTTTTTCGGTCAGCCTGCTTACCTATCACACCATAGTCATTACCCGTGAAGTAATAATGGCACATAACACCAACTAGGTCATCGCATACTTGCTAATGTATACCCAAACAGACTTGATCTTTCAGTCATATAGTTTCTTTTTGGTCATTTTCCTTTGCCTTTTTTTTTTTCTCTCTTTGACCTTGGTATGATATTTGTTATTATTTGCATGCAGATTTACTCTAGACGAATAGAGTAAGTGCAGAGAGATAACATCAGACACAACTGCTTAATTAAAGTCTATTTCGGTTGACTGTATTCTGAGTAGTGTCATATAAATACATCCATCATTATCAAATTGGACACAAACGAGTCCTTCAAATGTATCCACGAAACGATACGTATATGGAAGGAGCTTGTTTCATGGCATGGTCAGGAGAAATCAGAAGACTCCAATTTTCATACACAGGCTCCTTTACTCCATTGCTTGCTTCACAAAAAAATAGGAACATTTAATAGTGGCACAGTTTGTAAAACCAGTAACCCCCCAAATCACCTACAACATCACACGTCTATATCGTGATTGCTGTCCAACCTCTCTATCACATTCTGTCTCGTCCTACAGGGTATTCCAGACCTATCGCTGTCTTCTTTCATCCTCAAATCAACTCATAAGTCTATCTATAAACTAATAGGCAACAAATCTCCAATTTTGAATAAACTGGTATGCATACTTTATTACCAAATGTCCCCATAACAACAATACTTTCTTCCTGTTTACAAGTGTAACTCAGCTATAAGCATTGGAATGCTGCTGAGACACAATTAATTTTTTCCATGGAATATTCCTAAAGAATTGAGGTTGTGTATTGTTTTACAAATCTTTTTTCTACATTTTATTGATATACCATAAAAATTAGGAGATATTTTTATATAATATTCCTTCACTGTGTTTACAATTACTACACCATGTCGTATACCTCAAGTGAAGCTTATTACACTTAGCATATTTTTCTTTGCCTTGGGACTAATACAAAAACATACTTCTAAATTATACGTTTAGGTAGATAAATATATAGGACTACCTTTATCATTACAAAAATTCAATAATAAAATGACTAGTAACGTTGGACATAGGTTCGACAAATATTATCCTCAAGAAAATAATAAAATCCTAAGTTTTATGATTTACTTACTTTCTAGTCGTTCATAATGTACACTTTATCTATAGCAATAGGAATGACTTTATCATCACAACATCTGTATATCATTAGTGTTACTGTACACTCTCCCAAAAAAGTATCGGCATTAAAACGAATGAACGAAAACGACAATAAACGTAGCATTATGGTACATTGCTTTGAAACCTTATAGATAGTGGTATTCCTTCCTATCAGTTGCCAATTATACATATTCGTATTGCTTCATGAGTCAGAGAAACTATAATGGATGCAAATCGAAACATATTCGCATTTCTTTACCTAATAGAGAAATTTAAAATATTATCGTAAGATTTACCCCTTTCTAATTTTGAAAACTCAGCTAATCCACACCGTAGTTGCCGAATGGTATATAACGTTATCTTTCTTTTTATTTATTGTATTCTATTTTTACTTTTTTTTTATATATACCTCTACCTCGGGACAGGAGGCCGTCAGTCGTGGCCTGAGACTGAGGCCCCGATATATTCGAGTGAAGCTTTGAGGTGTTGGTTGCTTCACATGTTTGTTTATACACGTCACTTTCTGGAGAGGGCAATGTCTGTTTGTGTTACTTTACAAAACCTTATTTAGAAGTATGAGTAGAAAAAGCATAAGCCTACTTAATCGTACCCTATGCTATTAGTGCATTATATTTAAGACAAAATACTACAGTTACAGCGAATCTACTCAAAGATTCCTTTTTGGTTAAAATCCGATTTGGTAACTTTATTCTCTGGGTTATCATTCTCATTATATTCAATAATTCAGTAAATTCCCCTCCCCCAAAACCATCAATCATTAAAATCACATATCGTATATCTGTAAAAAATGAAGTCACAACTCTTACTCCACGACTTGCCTAATGCATGAATTATGTATGCTAGAGGATTTCACGTTAGTACAGAAATGAGGCTCAACTCATTGCCAGCAGGAATACCAACCCCACAGTACAGTCATACATGTAGCTTCGATATTTTCTCAGCAGGATCTAGCCAGCAATGCCGATACTTTTTTGGGAGAGTGTACATATCAACCAAAGATTCTACAAACATTTTTCCCCCTGAAGAAGTTATGGTTCCTCTCTTTTACAACAAGTTATAATATACCTCAGCAGGAAAAACTGGGGCGGCAGAGGTGAATTGTGTGGTCTCCGAAAAAGAAATGTTTCTTACTATTGCTGCTACTAGTACAGGTCCATCTCCCCCTCCCCCAACACAATATTTCCCAACTTTTCTTTCTTACAATAGGAAATAATTTGTGTCCTTTACCTTTCATTCGTTTTTTCTATAAATGTAACCTTATGTGGAGGGTCACACTATCTTATCTCTCCCTTCCTTGTACAGTCACGAGCACTAATACGTATTCAGGTGTGCTTCGAATACCTAGAGATAATAATAAATGCACAATAAGATCTCCATTGGAATTACTTTGTTGGTGCATTGGACTGTTCTAAGCTTCAAATAAAATTGTATACTTATTAATGTTAGTGAGTGTACGTACAAAACTTTCAATATTTTCCTTCCCATCAGTATTACCTTTTCAATCTTATCTCTCCCTTTCTTGTACAGTATTTTCCATAATAATGTATTATATATTATGGCAGAGTAACAAAACCAAGAATACACACTAAAATAAACCAAGAAGACACACTAAAATAAACCAAGACGACACACTTAAATACACCAACAAATACACTTACATAAATCAGTAAGATACACTAAAATACACCAACAAACACACTTAAATAAACCAAGAAGACACTAAAATACACCAACAAACCCACTTAAATAAATGGTCTGTATTGTGGCACAGTAACCAATAAGGAAAATCAAACATATGAGTCATATTTACTTTATTCTCTCCCTAATTAAAGATAATAGTATATAACATAATGTTTAAGTCTACCTTCTTCTACGTCACGTTTATCAACACCGAAAATCTGGGAGGAAATAAGTTTTAGTCAATGATCTCAGAGTTAATTAATCTCTGAAGAGATACAGGAGATAAGGGAGTGACATTTTGTCATGGTAATATTTCTCCTTTTAAGTTATGTACTGTACAATCGCAGACCATAATCTCCAGCCCACAAGAATCGAAGCCTGAGATCTGGAGCAGGTGGTTTCTGGATGACAGGCCACCCAAAGCCTCCATTGGTTCAAGATGTGTGTGTGTGTGTGTGTGTGTGTGTGAGTGGTTCGTGATGGTTTGTGTGGGCTAGAGATTATAGTCCACGATTCCATATACAGTACATAATTATATGGGAAATAATATTTAACTACACGTGTAAATACATTTCATATTTACACATTATTACAAAAATAATACAAATGGTACACTGGGTTGTTAAGGGGAGTCATTTTTGCCTCTAATAATTTGCTTGTTGATGCACGAATAAGGAGGCTACTTTTTCCTCCAAATAAAGCCAGAAAACAGAGACTGCCTCTGTATATGAGTAGGGGATATGTTTTGTTACATTGTTTAGAGGGATACGCAGAATCCAATTAATCTTAATCAACTGACACTTTTAATGTTATGCTAGAAGGTGTAATCACTTTATATATTACACTGTACAGAACCAGGTACAGTCGGCCACAGTTCTGGCTGTTACAGTCAGCACTACAAACTCCAGTTGTCTGACGTTTGTATCCCTGACTTTTCGAATCATGGGCTCGAAGAGTCTCAGGGGTGAAGAAGTGAGACGGTGCAGGGGGCGGAAGAGAGAGGGAGGGAAGGGGGAGGGAGAGGGGGTACAGACGAGAGAGAAGGACGTGGGAGGAGAAAGGGGGACAGAAACGGGTGTGTTTTTCAGTTTGAAAACGATAAAATTTCTCATGATAGGATTACTCAGAGTTGCCACTTATTTCAATACCATACTGTGTGAATCGTGCTACTTAAATAAATATCGATCACAATAGTTATAATTATACACTGGAGTGTTAAAGTAAGCATCATACTGCCTTTCATGGCGTTCTTGGTCACAGCAATTGTTGTTACGGTTTGTTATTGCGTATAAAAACAAGCAGTTATTAGCTTGTTGCCTAGAGATAAACCTCCTCGAGCTACGATCAAATTTTGTTCATACGAAAGTTGAAAATAATTTGTTTATAACAATTAGGGGCGTAATACTACTAGTATTAATAGTACTCGATTTATTAACATTATAGTATAGGTTAAATAACTCTGGCTAAGATTTATACTGTATATTGCCAGACCCATGCTGCCATACAAGGAATGACAAACACTAGGCTATACCAATGCACTTATAATTTCCATAGTTGATACTAAAGATTTTTTTTTTTTTATTACGGCGAATTAGGTAAAGCTGACATTATAGTAACGTTATTACACTGGCCAGGTAGTAATAAACTTATACAATCATTGGTCAGAGAAAAAGAGCAGAATCAGTGTTACCGAAAATTGTGGGTTTACTCTCTTTCTCTCTGTCTGTCTGTCTGTCTCGTGACGATGTTATGAAAGCTTTGTTGAATAAATTACTTCACAGAAACATTTCTTTGTTTATCACTAGTATAGTTACTGGAAACCCCAGCAAGAAGGTATGACTTACAATTTTTTTTTTTTTTTTCGTAGGCAATACTTGAGGGAATTTGGCCACCCTTTGAACCTGAGCCGCTTCCTTTTAAATCTTCACCTGTCTCTTTTTTCCTTCATGCTGGCTGTCCCACCTCAGTTAACCTAAGGCGCTGTGAAAAAATATCTGCTATCCAAATGTCATGGGATATCTCCGTATCACTGATAACGATAATTGCATTTTATAACTCTTTTACATCCGACGTGGCTATATGGTTTTAATTATCTTTCTCGAAGTAATATAAAAATAAAATTTATCTTTTGAATATTAAGCAATATCTTACATTGGTTGGCTTATGCTATTTTACCCTCCACTCGTTCTGTCCCCCTTCCCCCTCTCTCTCCTTCAGCCCACCCTCTCCTCCACCCGGCTCTCTCTCTCTCTCTCTCTCTCTCTCTCTCTCTCGTCTGTACCCCCTCTCCCTCCCTCTCTCTCCCGCCCCCTGCACCATCTCACTTCTTCACCCCTGAGACTCTTCGAGCCCATGATTCGAAAAGTCAGGGATACAAACGTCAGACAACTGGAGTTTGTAGTGCTGACTGTAACAGCCAGAACTGTGGCCGACTGTACATCATTCCTTCTAAAGGGGTAATAATAAAGTGTTGATAATTGGGAATAACTGATTCCTCCATACTACCTCACGAAACAGAGTTTCTCAGTCATGTTGATTAAGTAGTTAAGTGAAGTAACGCCAAAGGGAATTTAAAGACGTAGTTAGTGACGTAATAGCAGTCTGGGTATGACATTAATTGTGAGAAAAAAGATGCAGTTGGTGACACAATAGTAGTCTGGGTATGATATCAACGTGGAGTTCCTTTGACACACACAACCTTGTTTGGTTGTTGGTATGTCTGTCTGTCTGTGCAAGGATAGTGAGGAAGGCTGGCTGGTTGGCTGGTATATCCATTAAGGGGAGCATAATTATTTTAGGGTGTATTTTAGGAGCTGGTGATCCCACCAAATTATGCCATTAAACAGATCCCTTCTGTATGTAAATAGAAAGATTTGTATTGTAGCATAGTATGGAGGAATCATTAGTTCTTCAATCACCCAATTTAAAACAACACTCTTTATTAGATAATTAACTGTGTACCAGTTCTTAAGATGGTAATTCGTTTTTGGTACATTGGAGTGCCTTGATTCCTCCAAAGTATGCTAGGAAACAGGACCAGAAGAGCAAAAGTAATGGTGTTCTGTTGCTTGGAATAGTTTGAAGGATTTAGTTGCTCCAGATTTACCAACACAAAATTTCCCCCTTAAGGCTTGAAATCTGGAAGAATCTGGCACCTTACTTATTTGATATTTCTTCCCCTCCGCTGACAATGTATATAATGGCTGTGTCAGACCATGGCCTACCAGTGTTCCACGAGAGCTAACACTTACCACACACTCTGTTGTCAGGTAACGTTAGCTGCCTCTTCTTTAATAATTAACACTAGACTATTGTCCTTGTCGATGGGGAATATTGTCTTAGGTCTAACTGTTAAAGTATTATTTCAAAGTGCTCTGGGCATATATATATATATATATATATATATATATATATATATATATATATATATATATATATATATATATATATATATATATATATATATCAAGCCTTTGTTTAGAAATTTTATATTTTGTAGATATATATTATATCAGCTGTAATGCTCTGGTTTGGATTTGTTAATATACATGCAAGATTTGTAAAAAAAAAAAAAAAAATTGGAATCTTCAGAAGGTTTATTGGTAGCTCCAGATTTAGACCCATCTCTTTGAGTGCATATGTCTGTCCAACCTATTTTTAAAGCCATATAATGTTTTTGCATTTACTACCTCTTTTGGAAGTTTTTTCCACTCGTCCACTACTCTATACCCAAACCATTACTTTCGTCTTTCGTGTCTAAAACGGCAAATCTCTTGTTTGAATCCCTTTGAACGTGTTTATTCCTTGCTCAAATCTTCTATGTTAAGCCTTTTCATCCATTTAAATATTTCAATCATATCACCTCTCTCCCTGCGTCTTTCAAGCGAGTGAGGGTTCAGCTTTTTCAGTCTATCTTCATATTGGAGATTTCTAAGGTTATGAAACACTTTAGTCATTCTTCTATGTATGCTCTCTAACAAAATTTTATCCATCCTGTAAAATGGGCACCAGAACTGGACTGCGCCATACAATTGCGGTCTAACTAAAGCTAAGTACAGCTGCAGAATAACCTTAACCGTTCGATTATTTATTAACGCTTCGTGCTATGAATCCTATAGTATTCTTTTGGCTTTGTTTCGGACATGATTGCATTGCTGCTTGGGTTTTAAATTCTTACTAATCATAACCCAGTTCCCTTTCACATATCGATTGCCCTATATCCGTGTTATGTAGTTGGTATGATGTTATGTGTACTGAATTGCCTACGTTCAAAAATATACATTTACCTATGTTAAATTTCATCTGCCATTTTCCTTACCAATCGTGCAAAGTATGAAGATAATTTGCAGGACACGTGAATCCTCTTCCGAGTTAATGACTCTGCCTATTTTTATGTCATAAGCAAGTTTGCTGAGGCTGCTGTTTATGCCAATATCAAAGTCAATTTATATATAAAATTAATAATAAGGGGCCAAGGACCGATCCCTGTGGAACCCCACTAGAGACAGGGCCCCCACTCTTATTTTACTCCGTTAATGCTGACACTTTGCTGTCTCCCACTAAGCCATGACTTAAGGCGCGGTCACACGAGTCATTTTTTCGTCAATTTTTCACCTGTAATTTTATTATTCTCCTGCAATTTTAACTGTGTCTGGTTACACGAGCTAATCGAGATTTGAGCATATTTCGGCAATTCGGTGGTTGGTTTTGTGGTACAGCTCATCTCCTGCACCCGACAAATAATTTTTTTCTGAATATACAGGGTGTATTGCGACGTATAGCAATAATTTACACCAGAAATATAGAACATAATTTTGTGTATATTTTGTTCTATAAAGTATGCTGGGTGTGATCTCAATAAAGTACAATGAATACTGATAAAAACTATTTTAACTTGTGTTGTCAAATGGCGGTGAGCATTGGAGGGAGTGGTAGCCTAATATGTTTTCGGACCAAAGAGGTCTTATTTATTTCATCTTAATAAGTTTTATCATGATTGCAATATTTTGTGATGTTTTATAACGTACAATGAATCATATTTTCAATGCAGAGGGATAATACCAGGCCTCTATAAATATTATTCGACGAAATATGATTAATATCGTTTGGAGGTTAGGTAAACTCAGGACATCATGTTACCTGCAAACCTGAGCATTTCCCTACATTTCCCGGATTTTCTTCTTATACAGGCCTGGTATTATCCCTCTGCATTGAAAATATGATTCAATGTACGTTATATAACATCACATAAATATTGCAATCATGATAAAACTTATTAAGATGAAATAAATAAGGCCTCTTTGGTCCGAAAACACCAAAGCTCCGAAGCTCACCGGCATTTGACAACACAAGTTAAAATAGTTTTTATCAGTATTCATTGTACTTTACTGAGATCACACACATCATACTTTATAGAACAAAATGTACTCAAAATTATATTTTATATCTCTGGTGTAAGTTAATGCTATACATGTGACTGTGTGACTGGTGGTGGACGGACGTGCTGACGCCGGCTCCTCATATTCTGCCACTTTGTTGTCCTACTGTTATTCACAAGAGATTTTAACAAACTATAAACACCTAAGGAGCCTGCAACCTCATCTACATCTACATATAAGCCTGGTAGTGTGCCTAGATTAACAAACATGGCTGGCGCTAGGAATAAGAACAAGCAGCCCGCCCTCTACATTTGTGGATCTTGTAAAAACAGCATCGGCAATGATGAAGACTCTGTTGAGTGTGATCATTGTGGAGAGTGGGTACACGCAGATAACAAATGTAGTGGGTTGTCAAAGGGCATCTTTAGGCAAATATCTAGTATTCCTAACATAAATTATTTCTGTAACAACTGCAAAACAGGTACACCTCATAACACACAAGTTGCTTCCCAGACCATTACTACTCCCTCCCAAAAAGACTTTACACAATTATTTCATACTGTGCAGTCCCTTGCCACCTCAGTACAAACACTCTGTGATGACCTAAAATTAGTAAGCCCTTGATTAACATAGTACACACCCTCCAAGATGACATCAAAAACCTTAAAGCCTCCGTCCAGATGATCCAAAAACCTGCCGCTTCCCCTGTGCCCCCCTCAGCTGAACTACAAAAAATGATTCATGAAGAAATGATGAAATCTAAAGAGCGGGAGAAGCTGATTAATTCAGTAGTCATCAGAGGCCTTGGCACTTAGGTTACTACCCTCCAGGCCAAATTTGATGAAGTAGTCACTGTTATTCTCCCAAATAAGCAAATCCAACTTCAAAAGATAGTCCCAATTAGACCTAACTTAGTCAGAGCCAAGATCACAGACTTTTCTCTCCGTCGTGACCTGCTCAATGCCTCCAAGAATCTCAGGGATTCAACCTTTCCTAGGATATACATTAATAGAGACCTAACATTTAAACAAAGAGAACTAATAAAAAAAACGCAGCACTGTCCCTAACAACCAAACAACACACCCACAACCAGGAACCAGGGAACCTACATAACCTCTGCCAACATTACTACCATCTACCCCTGCCCCAACCATGATATCCCAACCTGCCTCACCCCAGATACCTCAACCTGCTTCACCTGTCTCCACACCAAACCTCAGCACTAACTCACCACCAGGAAAAAACTAATCACTCCCCTCATCAACTCCATGATTTTAAACTGTGCCTTCAAGAATATTAACAATCTAGCAAATATAAATTTTTATGTTCAAAATTTTTGCACATATCATAACATTGATATCTTTGGAGCCACTGAGACTTGGCTACAGCCCCACATAACTGACTCCATTCTATCCTTTCAGAACTACTCCATTTTTATAAATGACTATAATTCCGCTAGGGCCAAGCATGGAGTTTCCATATATATAAAAAATACACACAATGCTACACTATGCACCGAAGTACCGTATCCACCCAATACACTAACAATATTTTTATATCGCTTTAATCTTTTTCTATTGGTTATTTATCGCCCTTCTTCTATTTTACCTGATGAAGACTTAGCTCTTATTAACTTTATTCGGCAGTTTAGTACTGGAAGAGAGCTCATAATATTTGGAGATTTTAACTTGCCCTCCATTTCCTGGAAGGATCCTATTATTGATAGCAACATCTCTAACCGTGATGCACCCTGCCTTGATCTTTTCACTACCCTAGGATTACACCAACATGTTACAGAACCTACCTTTATTGCCTCAGGAAATACTCTTGATCTAATACTCACTACAGATTATGATAGAGTGGGTGATGTTTGTGTCTTTCCCCCCTTCCCGTACTGTGGTCATACCCTTGTATATTTTAACTATATATTTCAAAATTTACAATTCATTAATAATAACACATGTGATTCCCCCAGAAATCTTGATTGGTCGTGTGGCAAATATGCTGCCTTGAACCATGCTCTCTCCCAGTATGACTGGGATTATGAATTTCTTCATCTTGATACTAACCAGATGGCTGATCATCTAACATCTATCCTCAATGACCTTACTAAATACTACATACCCACAAAATTGTCACGGAATCGAGTACCCACATGGCATAAAAGAGTGTCCTATCAGCTGAAAAGAGAGAAATCCATGGTTTGGACAGGGTATATTAACTCTAGACGGGATTTTGGCCAAGATCTCATCTTACACTCCAAAAACTTTACAACTTCCATGTTGCCAATGCTAACCTCAGACGCAATGTCTATTCTGCCCAGTGTGAATATGAGACAAATCTTATTAACCAGAGATCAACCAAACCCAAACTATTTTACTCCTATATTAGACACAAGAAGACTGCTCGGCCATCTGTTGGCCCGCTCCTTGCCAATTATCAACTTTCTGATGACCCTTATATTATGGCTAACCTATTTGTTACTGCATTTGCATCGGTATTTACAACAGATACCTTGAATAACCCCAGCCCCCACCAGTAATGTCACCAGTCCATTTCAGCAGTTGATTTCTCAACTGCTGATGTTGTGACTCGGTTCAGATCACTCAAAACTCACAGTGCAATGGGTCCTGACAATATTCACCCCGTGCTACTCAGAGAGTGTTCCCAAACTTTGGCCTACCCTTTCTATACACTTTTCAAATCATTTGTAACCTCTAGTGTGGTCCCCAACCTGTGGAAGCACTCTCTGGTTACCCCTATCTTTAAGAAGGGCTCCAAGAGAGACCCGTTAAATTACAGACCCATTAGTCTCACACCAATCCCATGTAAAATACTTGAAAGGATTATAACAAAAACATTGTACAGCTTTCTAAAAGAACATATTATACTAGACAATGCTCAATTTGGCTTTCGAGCTGGTAGGTCTATGGTTGACCAGCTACTCCTGACCTACCACAGGGTTACACTATGGTATGACATGGGGCATGTGGTCGAGGTCATCCTATTTGACTTTGTGAAGGCCTTTGACCGTGTGCATCACGGAATACTTGTAACTAAACTAACTAATATAGGCATCTCTGGGACCTTGTTGAGTTGGATCATTAGTTTCCTCCTTAACAGGACCATGAGTGTCTCCATCGCTGGTGTCCGCAGTCGTGCACTCCCAGTCAAAAACGGGGTCCCTCAGGGCTCAGTGCTCGGCCCGGTACTTTTTCTTATCTTTGTTAACCACCTCTGCTCCAATATCTCTTGTGGGTACATGATGTTTGTTGATGATTTGAAACTGTGCTTCCATCTCCCAGTTGACTCTTCCTTGATCATCTCCCATGACTTACAACGTGACATAAATACCTTGGTATCCACAGCAGCTCTTGGGGCCTAAAGTTTCCCCTAATAAATGTGTCCTGCGTTTCAAGCGTGGACAAGATCTCAATGCAGGGTCGTATACCCTTGACGCAAACCCTATAACTAGAGCTACCTCCCACAAAGATCTTGGTGTCCTCATAGATGTCAAACTCAGATTTCATCCCCACAATAGGCAGACTGTAGCCAAAGCAGGCGGTGTTGCTACCAACCTACTGAAGTCAACTGTGTGCCGCACTCCAACCTTTATGAAATCATTGCCAATTTCAGATATTAGGCCACTGATTGACTTTGCTTCTCCAGTTTGGAACACAGGGTTTCTGGGTGACTTATCATTACTTTAATCCATCCAACGTCGCTGGACGAAGCAAATTACAGATTTTTCACATTTGTCATACCCAGAAAGGCTATCAAACTTAAACTTATTTTCCATAAGAGGTAGACTCCTTAGATCCGACTTAATATTATGTTATAATATTTTCCATGATTTATCACCCATCAAACCCTTGTATTTATTCACTATGTCACCACAGCTTGGGACAAGAGGCCATGACTTCAAAATTTTTGTTCCTAGAGCAGAAACAGAAGCACGAAGACGATTCTTTTCACATAGAGTCATTCAGCACTGGAACTCCCTCCCCCATGATGTAGTAAATGCCCCAACTATCCCAAAATTTAAATAAAAACTAGCTCATGCCCTCCATGATAATCTATTCCTGCCATAAACTGCCTTGTAGTATAATCAATTTTTACCAATGCTATATTACCCAACTATTTCATGTTCGACACACTCAACCAGTCAGTCCTGTAATACTTATGTCATGTTAATCAAACGTCAATCTTGACTGGCGGGTCATTTTATCCAACTGGGCTGCTTGATCCTTGGATCGCTTGTGATCAGTAGCCCTACCAGGTGAGTCGCGATACACCCTGTATACTGGCTCCTAAAGCGGCGTGTCCAAACTTCTTATATCTCAGATGTTTTGATCTATTATGCCTTAAATAAAGTATCTGACACATTAAGTTTTTAATATAACAAATATTATTATATAATGGCCAAATGACAAGCGAAAATTGAATATAGTAGGGAAAATACGGCTGGTTGTTCATTAGGCTACGGAGGTGCTGTATCGTTCGAATCCATTCATGTTAGGTTAAGATACACCGTAAATATAAATTAAGCAAAGTTAAAGCATGTTATTTTTTTGTAATTTTGATTATTTTTTAACAAGATTCAATACAATTTGAAAATCTAAAGCCTGTAATAGCCTCAAGAAGTAACTAAAGAAGTTAAGGATAACGACCAAGTCATAGCTACGACGGAAGAACGAACACAGTGTTGGCGGGAAGACGAACACCACCTCTCTCTCCCGTCGGCTAGCCTAGTAGCTTCTAACTTTTTACTCTATTTAGGCAAGTTTCTTTATTTGTAGGCTTTTCACCGTGTTGGAACAAAGGTATCAGAGGTCCGGTTTCACATTACTTTGTTGTTATTTGTCATAACAGTAACAACGAGAACAATACAGCAGTAGGATCTGAGGGGGTAAATATGTCGTCGTCGTTGATGAACTTTATTGGTTTTCCCGCCAAACAGGACTTCCACAGCCACTTTCTGTTGCATCCTTTTGGTTAATTTTTGTCTTTTCAACAGCACACATGTATTTTAATATAATTTTCTAGGCTTAATAACATTACAGATGGATCATCAACGGCCATATTTGTTCTCGATATCGTCAATACAAGACGAGCAGGATCGTGTCGTGAAAATTGCCGAAATCTCGTCAATTTCAGCCAAGATTTAACCGAGTTAATATTGCAGGTGAAATGTTGACGAAAAAATGACTCGTGTGACCGCGCCTTTAATCCATCGTGAAATGTTGCCTCCAATACCGTTAGCTTCTACCTTTCTAATCAACCTCTCGTGCGGTACTCTGTCAAAGGCCTTGCTAAATCTAGGTATAATATATCATAATTTTTATTGCTGTCAACTGCCTCGTATACTTGTGAGGCAAGATCGACCTTTCATGAACCCATGTTGTAAGTCATTAATGTCTTTCTAAGTGCTCTCTAATCCTGTTCACTTTTTCAGATTTTAATAGCATCCCTATCGTTGAGGTTATTTTTATTGGGTGGAAATTTGATCATAGATGTAAATATTTCCATTTTCTATGGATTTTGTAAAAGTATAAGCTAGTTTGTCGCAGACTTCTTGCTTACCTTCTTTTAACATTCTGGCATAGACTTCGTATGAATCAGGAGATTTCTGTGCCTTTATTCTGTTTATCTCTTTTAATACATCATTTCTGCTGATATCCACTATGTATAGGACACTGTCATTGTTGCCGCTGTAGACAGTTTGGGCTGATGGCATTTCTGCTTGATTGTCTGAGGTGAATACTGATGCAAAAAAGTTGTTGAACATGCTGCACATTTGTTTCTCATCGCTATTCATTTGTCCTTCTGTTGATTTTATTGGTCCTACCTATTCCTTGGTATAAGTGTGATATATCTATTTTCTATTTTTATCTGTCTATTGAGATCACTAAATTGATTTCTTAGATTTGCTTCTCTTTTTATCCTTTGATATATCCCCTTTCTCTGGCCGATAAGGTGTCGCGAAATGATGGTAGGACAGTGGAGTTTGGTGAGTGAGATAAACAAATATCTCAGCCACATCGTCAATCCTCTTGATGAATCCATCGTCCTTCTTGTAGTTGAACCACTTTACCACTCCTGCATGCTGAATGGAAGTGGCAGCAGAAGGCAAATTGATGAGGGCAATGAAGGAAGAGCTCTTGTGTAGTGGTATTGACGATCAGGGCCTGTATATATCATATAGTAAAGTTCACTCCTAAGTTAAAGTTTTGTTCGTTGGCGTTCATTCATGGCAAGGACCAGAACCCAGCACTGCTTTGAATCCATAACATAGGCATAAACTTCAAGAGGAGGAAATTTGTCCACTGCTTCGAAATGAACCCGAAACACTTTGGCGAGGTCAGCAATGCAAATATATGAACAAGTGAGAATTCTAAGAGGTTTAATAAATACCGGCCCAGATCTGCTGTTGCTCGAGTGAGTGGCCTGTCTGGGGTAGAGTTGGTCGGGTTACTCTACTGGACTGAGTCTTCTTCATCCAGGTGTGTTGAATGGGACATATAGGGTAAGGGTTAGAGATGACAGGGGCCAGTGTGGTATGGAAGATATATCTTCTCCCTGGGGAACAAGGATAAGCAGGTGGGAAGAAGAGTTAAGTTTTCCTGGTTGGACAGGTGGCCATTATGGATTCTGTTGTTCTTCGCTCAATATCAACCTTTTTCTATGTGCAAGGGGGTGTCGAAGACAGGTGGGGCACCTTCTTCGTCAGGAAAGGGAGGCGGGCACAAAGGAAGGTGTCTGGGAGGGACGATGAGGAGTTGAGGTTTGGGAAGAGAGGGGGCCTGTTTTCTGTCATGTCCAGTACGTTTCCTGGCAGGTGAGGATGTGCTGGGGCAATTTCCCTGCCTACTGTGTGTAACATTATCACAGAATGCGTGCATGTAACACTCGTTTACGGGTGCGTTCATCAGTCAGTTTGGTCTGAAAACCTTCCTTGGGTCACAAGAATTTCAGTTATATAGGTTAAGCCCTGGTTAAATGAAGATTGAGGGAGTAGTTGGAGGAACAAGCCGACAGACAAACAGAAAGTGCACTTTGATTTGTTATATTATCAATCCATTCATTATATATAATATTGGCAGTGTCCTATTTCAGCTTATATCGCGAAATGCCGTTAAGTAATTAATTAATACTCTGAGTAGAAACCATTAGCATTCAAAGTAAAAGTGGTAATAATTACAACAGGCAGAAGAGACGCTACGAGATGTTAGGGAAATTTTGTACTTCCAACTGTTATTTGAAAGATAATGTTTCTTTCTTAGTGGCTTTATTATCTTTTTTTTTCATGTGACTTCTACCTTTAAACCACAACAGACAACACCACGATGTTAGCCAAGTGTGAGATGCTGTATGCGTTACTTTTGGTGTTTGGAAATGGAGTGATTGCAGATGTGCCTCCTGACTTGGGTCTCCACCAAGTACCTTCTGCAGCCACAACAACCCCGTGTAATGGTAATGACTGCAAGACGACCCTCGTGTCATCGTTTCTTGAGCTAGCAGGATACAACCCGACTTGTATCGCCTCCTCCCTTTCACGGTGCGATCAAATTGAGGAACCAAACCACTCGGCATTTATAGAGGTAAGTAATGTTGTTATAACAATGCCCACTATAAAAAGGAAAGATAGGCGAAATTAGTGTTCCAAAGTTGGCCAGTTGTAGTTATAAAAGACTGAGAGTAACGACTAACCTTTGCATTAAGGAGATGGAGAGAAAAGAGGCGAGACTAAAGTAACTTCTACCATCTCCTTCCCTAACTGACAATCCTCATTCATGTCCTGCTTCCATTATCTTAGAAGATCTTCAGTTCCTTCAACAGTTGACCACCAACTCCAAATATCTCAAAAAAGAAAAGATTAAATAAAACACACACACACACACCTATCAACTCAAGTCATATACTGCTTCATATTCATCCAAATTAACACCAACACTTTGAACACCATACTCACAATACTATATACGTAATCCGGCTCACTATAAGACTGTAGTGTCCATGTGTGTTTCAGGTGTTGCGTGAAGTGATGCAGGAGATGAAGCCGGCCATGCAACAATGTCAAAACCAGAATTCACAGAGAGATAGAGAGTGGCGGTGGCGACCCAGACACTGCCAGGACCTGCTGGCCGAGGGCGACAGTGGCCGAGGTGTGCGTCAGGTGTACCCCTTTCCTGGGCGGCCACAGGACGGGGTTGACGTGTTGTGTGACCACACGATAGACAATGGAGGATGGACCATCTTCCAGCACCGAACAAACCTGTCCACCCGCGAGAATTTCTTCCGCCCCTGGATCGACTACGTGCGGGGGTTTGGAGACATGTCGGGGGAATTCTGGCTAGGGCTGGATAACCTTCATACACTTACATCCTGGTGCCAACAGGAGCTGCGGATAGACTTGACTGACTACGAGGGGGAGCATCGCTGGGCCAAGTACACCAACTTCCAAGTGGGTCCAACTCAAGACCATTACCGCATCACAGTCAGCGGGTAAGCAGAGAGTTAGAAAGGGCAGAGGCATTGTTAAAGATACTTATATAATAGTCTTTATTCAAGTTACCTGTAATTGAGCATAGGTTAGCGAAACATGAAAATGTCTGATAGTATGAATATATCGAGCAACAAAAACAAGTACAATGTGTCCTACGACCATATTTACACATTTCTAAGGCTAAAAAATGCCATTCTGATTAAGGAAGACACTACAGACATGGTTATCATTTTACTATTATAGAAAACTCAATGTGCATCAGGAAGTATGGCGTTATGTAACCTTTATGCACGGATGAATAAAATCCAATTACAGGTACAGATCATGTTCAATAAATGTAACCCTTCCCTGGCAGGTACAATGGCACTGCAGGTGACGGTTTGGCTAACCAAAACAACCAACAATTCTCCACTTACGATGCTGATCACGACACCAATTCTGGCAACTGTGCCCAACTGTGAGTCATGAGTGGCATCCAGCACAGTTAACTTGATTGTTGCAGAATAATTTTGTCATAATGTAAATGTATACTAGTACGGTACTTTGTGTGTCATGCCATATAATAAGTGCAAGTTAAGCTAAAAATAAAGTCTTCGTCCACAATATTTATCGTGCTATAAATCTTCTGCACTCCCTTCAGCTTTAAGGGAGCGTGGTGGTACAAAAGTTGCCACCATTCCAACCTCAACGGCTTCCAGTACGAGGGCATTCACACCACTAACGCAGACGGAATCAACTGGTATGCGTGGAAAGGCAACAAGTACTCACTCATGAACACAACCATGATGTTCCGTCCCAGAGCCTGAATACATCTCTGATGTACTATATCCACAATTTCAATAGTGTAAGTTTTCATGTTATAATGATCTTTGATTTGCCCGTACACTTCATACAATGGCATGGAAAATTACTTCCTGAAAACTAGTGGCCATCAGGTTTGATGACACGATCAACAGTGTAGAGGAAATCATTGTCGTTTGTAGCCTGTACGAATATGACTAGTTATTAATAAGCTGCTTTAGTTGGTCCTTGACTTTGTTGGTAAAGTGCACATGAGGGTTACTGATTCTTTCAAACTATGTCTTAAGACACACTTCCACAGTATGCGTGTTATTGTGTGGCAATAATTAGATGAATCAGGAGGCTGCAATTTTTTGTTTCTTTTTTTGACATAAGCACAATAAATAATAGCAGCTATGTATTGATTGTTATTGTATATTACACTTATTTTCAACTAACAATTTTTAGTTGTCCCGATTTTTAACACATGTTTATTCTTACTTGTTGAATTGTGATATCAAAGTTAAGTCGAGTTTCAGTGGAGGTGCATTAAATACTGCTCTCTGTATGTACAGTCGGCGGCAAAAGTCCTGTCGCCTCACTTGCTTCACCGAGGCACGCGATGTTTATAGACTCGAGATTATTAGGTGTACAAAAAGTGCTTATTTCTCGAGTCCATGAACACTGCGTGTCTCGGTGAAGCAGATGAGGTGACAGGACTTCTGCCGCTGACTGTACTATTGTAATGTATATATTATGTATGTACAGTACTTCTGTATGTATTGTACTGTATGCACTATGTAGGCTACATAATGTACTGTATGTATTGTTCTGTATGAACAATGTAGGCTACATAATGTACAGTCAAGGAACAATATATCTGGACACCATTGGAGGCTACCGGCAACGACCCCAAGAGTAAACACGTCAGTGATATAAAATAATCTACAAATGACAACATGGGAATATCTGGTATTAAAAGTTTCGTCAACCAAGAGGAGGCTGCAGACACCTGCTGAACAGGGAAGTACAACAAAAGAGAACGTTGGAAGAATAATAGAGAGAATTGGAACTTCCATTTCATCATCATGCCTATTCACCAGTACTTCTCTTTTACCCGTTTCATCTACATTTCAGTAGCAAAACATATTCCCAAATGCATTATTCTCCTTCTATTTTCACACTATGCTCACATTATTTAGAAACATAAAGCACATTACACACAACACCTGGATTAAAAATCCACGTGAGGTGTACTGCAACCGGAGGCTCTTTTTTTTTTCATTGCTGTGTGGACCGCCAGCACACAGGGGGTGCATTTCCCTTTGCATGCAGCAGTGTAAACTCCCTACCCCTTATGGTCCCTTCATGGCTGGTCTCATGGAAGGTGCGGCCCCACTTGTAGCTCTTGTGGTAATGTGGACATGGACCCACAGCATTGGCTGTGGGATCAAAGACCTTCTCCCCAATCTCCCTGTCGGTCGGAGGCCCCCAGACTCCCTGGCCCAGGCATATAGGGCCAGCCCCTCCTTTATTATAATTTGTTTTTTCACTGCAACCAGAGTGTACCAGGGGTCTGTCGGGCAGTAGGCCATTCTGCCCAGGGAGAACATCAACAACTACAACACACAACACCAAAATTAGAAACTCAAATTGTTGTCGACAATGACAGCCTCTCAAATGGGTGAAGTGGTCCTGAGTGCAATAATTGGTAAATGAGTGGCTAGGTGAATAAGTACAGGTAAGAAGATCACTGATGAACAAGAGAGAGAGAGAGAGAGAGTAACAACATCAATAACACTACTAGCAACGACATCATCACACACAACACCCTCACACTCGAGATTCAAGGCGTCTCAACAAACTGAAACAGCATCAAAAATTAAGTAATAACAATAATGCAAACAAATATAGGCTCGGGGACACGTTCGGCCTTGTTCACATGAGGCGTTTCTGAACGTGCATTTCCAAAGTCAATGGCAAGGTTAATTGGCCTTGATCTATGGAATTGTCCATACGTAAATGCGGTAGTTCCCAAAATGCACAAGCGGGAAGATCCAAATGGATACCACACATTTGTAAATTGCATATATAAGACTAGCACCGTACTATCAATGACTCGTGTCGTGAAAATATGTGGTACAGGTCTACCCATACAGAGCACGAACATTACTGTGGTGGGGCTTTCATTAAGTTTCACAAGTTATATCAAATCATCGGACAATACAGCGACACGACTTTTGACTCTGATAGTATATCCAGAGGGGTTACTGCTACGTTTTGAAGGCAGCAGCCTGCCTTATTGGCTGGTGCTAACCAATCAGGCGAGAGATTTTGTGTTACCATGGAAACTTGTAGGGAACTCCATTTGAAGTAAGGAGATCATACATTACACTCGCGGTAACGGCTCAGTTGAAAATGCTTCGTGTGTACAGTACAGCAATAAAAGTGCGTTTCAAATCACGCTTTCAAAAATGCCTCGTAAGAACATGGGTTAATCTTTAGGCTCTGTCAACAAGAGGCGTTTCTGAATGCACGTTTTGCAACACACGTTTCCAAAGTCAATGGCAGCCCTTTGAGTTGTTCACACGTAAACGCCGCAGTTCCCAAAACGCACGAGTAGTAAGATCTCCCTAGCAATCACGCATTTGCGAGATGCCTACAAACAGAGTAGATACTGCAGTGTTTTGAAGGCAGTGGACTGCCTCATTGGCTGACGGTAGCCAATGAGAAGAGAGACTTTGCATTACCATGGCAACTCCACTTGGACTGATTAAGATCACACGTTACACATGCGGTAATGGTACGGTTGAAAATGCCATGTCATATTTCACATGAGTCTTAAGTATGGTATGTAATATTATCCATTCCTGGCCTTAATTTTTTATCCACCAAATTTTAATAACACCTTACTTTCATAATGCCCAGTATGTGATCAAATCTCGTTATGGTTTTTTTCGTTATCTAGTTCCCTAAACAAAAAACAGGTAGAGAAGTAAGAGTGAAATCATAACCTTCCCAAAAGGCTGAATTCATAGCCTTTGCAAAAGTAAATATAACGCAAATTAATTTGACGTTAAAAGTAGATTCATATAGATTATAGATACATAGATACTGTTCAGAAGTGTTGAGGTGATAATAAATTTTTCTTAGGGCAGATGGAGCCTCAAACGTGTAGCGGAAACTACTTTATGCAGTCTTTTCCTTGCCTTACTCTCCTAGTGCTGCTGTCTATTATCTTTTAGAAAGTTGTCTATTCTCTTTTGGAAGCTAGGGGAAGGCAAGGAAGTAAAGACTAGCAGTGAGTTAAGAACTGATATATTTGGAAGAGACACAGCAATATATAGTACATGTAGGATCAGGGTACATCAATTATTATAACCAATCATGATTCAGTAATTTGTGGCGTGAAGCGGTCCGTAATGCGAACGCAAAAGTACCAACCAATCACAGCTCGGCAATTTGTGGCGTGAGGATTTTCGCCGATCACCACAAAAGTACACTGGCTCTAAAGTAGTGACACGTGTTTCAGAGTGGATGAACTTATACACGTGTTTCAGAGTGGATTAATTTACACACGCATATTTACACTACTGAAACATATCACGGAAAGATACGAACTGGACGTCCAGTTACCTCGTTGAGTGCCAATCATCATCATCAAATTTATTATTATTATTATTATTATTATTATTATTATTAGCGTTTCCATTCATGCAATCACCAATGATAAAGTTCACTGTCCGGTATTAATAACATATCAGATGCACCAAGCATATCTTTTTACTTGTTCCACCTGAATCTAAAGCATAGACACAAGTAACTTGGGAAACGTATACTTCAGTAAACCTTTAAATTCAACATGGATTTGGTTTGCTTTGATTCAATCCAAATAGGTTTGATATTATTCAGGAAACACTGTTTTGATTCCAACTTAGGTAAGATCAGGTGCCGTACTCACAATAATTATTACCTAGACTTACAGATGGATGGTCAAATGAGAAATTTATTAACCCTTAAACCGCGAGTGACGAAAATTCTCGTCACCAGCAAAAGTGTGGAGGACCACGAAACACAAGAATAAAAAAAAAGCAGTTTTTTAAATTGTGTGCCCCATAACATGGTTGTCGTGGGTGGCAACACTGATTTTGGGCTTGTAGGGAGTAGCCATAGTCCAGCCACCCACCTCCTGCCATGCAGTGAGGCTGGAAGGACATATTTTCAGAGCTCCATTTTTCCTGTAATTACCAAATATGTACAGCTCCGGACAGATCAAGGGTCCACACTTCTTCCATCAGCGACTTGGTTTGGGCCTCGTCGGATTGCAGGTGGAGGGAGGAGGGATGTTAGTGGGAGAGGAGAGAAATGTGGGCGGAGCTATATAGGAGGGTAACGAATGATCAGGTAAAGGAGACATGTGTCAGGAGGAATGAATGAACGGTATCGAATCACCAATAGTTTAAAGCAGGGTTCTTCAAACTTTTTCAGTCGTGACCCAGTTTTTACTATGACATCATTCTCGCGACCCATACAGAAAGATCTTTTACAAATGACCAGAATTATCAACCTAAGAAAATACAAGGCCAGAAACTGAAACGCAATAATTATGATTAAAAGGCATTCTAACCAGAATTATAAACACTGCCTCACCTACCCCTCCCTCTCTCTCTCTCACTCTCTCTCAAGAAGGCTAATATTTGTGCAATGATTTTGTTTTATTGATAATTAAATATATGAATATTCGATTATAAAAATATGTTAGGTGGATTCATGTATGAACTTCATATTTATTTTATTGTCACGAACATTATTATACTATTTTATTCATGTATTTATTTTTGTGAACCTGCGACCAAGATTGGAGGAATTCGGGACCCGTAATTTGAAGAACCCTGGTTTAAAGAAGTGCATACTGCATTAACGTAGGTGGATATAGGAGAGAATAAATGTGATGATTTGAGGCGAGGGTGAGGGGGAAGAGGGTAAGAAAAATGAAGGTGATTAGTTGAAAAGTAATAACAAACAAATATAATTGGAATATCTGTTACATTATATCCTTTAAATAAAGGCACTGTCTTTTGTTCACCATCGTAGTGGGATAGACTACTGATTATATATTATCCTTTGGATATTAGACAGCTATCCCTGTATTCATTTTATCCCTCGTGCTTGCCCTGTAGTGGGGTATTGCCTGTAATGATGTGGGCAATACTTTAAGGGTTTTGGCGCCCCTTCGGCCCCCGCCACTAGCTTACATTTCTTCAACTGTCCCTCCTTTCTTCCTATTTCCTTCTTGCTTGCTGTCACACCTCTCTATTACCTTTTCCTGGTGCTATTTGACCTCGCTGTTGCGCCACCTAATATCAATCAAATCAATCGTGCTAGTAGTTCACTCTATCTATCACCTCCCAAGCCCAGCTGCTTTTTTTTTTTTTTCGGTCGAAGTTGGTTTAATTTTCTAACTTTTTTAATAATCATATTTGTCAACATATTCATTAAACTATTTACCAGGATTTTTTCTTCTAAATATGCATTTCCTTAAAAATAATCGATGTTAAACTTGAATAGGCACCGCTATATAGCGTTTTCAATAAACTTGGTCTAATTTTATGCATAGGCTATATATATTACAGTATCTCTTAAGTAACTGGCAACCTAACACATCCTCTCTACTGTCTTATCCCTCTCTCGCTTGCCCTTCCCTCCTTTTTTACCGTTTATCTTTTCTTTCACATATATTTAACCTTCTCATTCATTCTTAAAAAGTTTTAATGACATAGGCCTTTCTCCCTTATCACTTAAAGTCCAATTATATGATTCGAAAAACTGCGGCTGAGATTATGTTCTTGATCGCATTTTGGACAAGGGGGAGGTGGTAGGCAATAGTGGCTGTTGCACTCGGTGTTGCCATACACTAGCTAGTCTGTTATTTTTTAGTATTTTACGTTTTCTTTCTTATTTAAACGGTTATTATGTATTTGTTGTAGTTCATCAAGTTATTGTTATAAAAACTATGATACAATAACGTGGCAGAGATGTGAAGGAAGTATTAAGAAAGAAAACGTGAAATACCCAAAAATAACAACCTAGTGTATGGCAACACCGAGTACAACAGCCACCATTGCCTACCACCTCCCACCTCCCCTTATGTACGCATTTTTTATTTCAACATAACTGCCAAACAAGATCTCAGAAGACGTGTGTTTATAGAGTATTTTTATCTTAGAAATACATGTACTTTCCTTTGACAAAGCGGGAAAGACAAGTCGAGGGACACCATATATATATATATATATATATATATATATATATATATAAATAAGAGACAGTAGCACCGAGGCAGTTGAATAGTTGTCATATAATAAAAGATAATTTTTTTATATTGTTTTCATTATCTTTGCCTATCATTGTGATGCTGAGAACATAATTCTGAAGTTGAGCATAAAACACTGTGTTCAGTAACCTATAGAGCAGTGGTTCTTAACCAGGGGTGCTCGCACCCCTAGGTGGTGCGAGGCCGGTTCCTAGGGGGTGCGAGGATAGGCATAATTAAAGCAAATTATATTTTTATATACGCATGTTTTTTTTTTTCTGCAAAAAAAAATAATAATCTTTTTGCTACAGCAGTGTTTTGAGCTAGAGAAAAACCTGCACCTAATTTCCTAATGAAGTGCCAACGTTGCAACAGACTCGAGTAAATATGTATGTGATTCGGAGGGACGAGGGAGGGAGGACACGTATAGGTGACACAGAGGGAGGGAGGACACGTATAGGTGACACAGAGGGAGGGAGGTTATCGTCACCACCCTCCCGCACCATTAACACGCAGTCCTCTGTTTGAGTGATTTATGGTTTCCCTGTTTTAATAACTTTTTCTTATTGATACATATACAGTAGGGTGGAGGATTGGTTGTGAATCATTTCTGATTTTGCTTTCTTCACATGTATTTAAATGGTCGGTTTATATAACGTAAATCATTACTGTAGCGGTGTAGCCATTACAATACTTTCATGGAATGTATTGTGATGGCTACAAATGTACTTATTAAAACCACGTATTTCAGTTTTAGCATTTTTTTTTTTTTTTCAGCAATAGAGGGGTGCGAGAACTGACTGCTGATTTGAAAGGGGTGCATATATTGAAAAAGGTTAAGAACCACTGCTATAGAGAGATACTTGAGCATCACGTTGATCACCATTACTGTCTTTGTGGTCCTCATTGTGTCATATGGTGTTCTACGCAGTAATGCTGGATCTAGATAAAAGTAAGGTAATGTATATCGAAACACATTTTAATAAAAAAAATACCTATAAGTAACTTAAAAAGAAAGATATAATATATTTCTCTTTCCTGCAAATGGGTTTAACAAGTTAACATTCAGTCTAGCAACAGACTGGCAAATGGCAATGCATGAAACCTATAGTCCTTCAGTTTTATGAAGGCGAAATGCTGTGGCTGGGATAATCCCGTCAATAATGTGTATCTGCCAACACTTTCATTCTAAATAATTTATAATCTCTAGTTGTTTTCTAAATTCTCTACATATTGACCCCGTTGAGGAGTATTGCCTGCATTAGTGATGTGGGCAATACTTTAAGGGTTTTGGCGCCCCTTCGGCCCCAGCCACTAGCTTTTAGTTCTTCAACTATCCCTCTTTTCTTTCTATTTCCTTCCTGCTTGCTGTTTCACCTCCCTATCAGCGTTTTTTGTTGCTATATGACCTCGCTGTTGCGGCGCCTAATATCAATCAATCAATCAACCTCTACATATTGAGAACCAAAATGCGGTTCTTACGAGTGGTAATTGATTTGTGTAGGGGATGAATTACCAAACACGTAATTAAAGTGAATTCTCCATTTCAAAGGTAAATATAGAAAGATATGTTAACACAAAAATACAATTTATTATAAATCAAGTTATAATCATTCACACAAAATATACCCCTTAAATCCTAATTTTAACAGTAAAGTACAAACTAAATCTATGACAAGAGATATTGTGTAGAACTTAACACCCTGGTTATAAGTCTCAGTCCACATTAATAGTTTAGAAAGATTACATCCACCAAAGCTTCACCGAGAGAACAGGTTACATGAGAAATACCTATAAACTTCACCACGATTCAGAACAAATATGCGAGAGCTTTATGTACAGTACTTATCTGTCTGGAGAGAGCACAGTCGAGGTGTAGTGGGAAACAGGAGAGAATCAATCCCTGTCACAGAATACTGATCCACTGACTCTCACCTTGCTTGCTTGTTGGATTTATTGGCTATCAACCAGTGGCATATAGCCAAAGGTCATTAAGCCAATGGTTCCATTTTATTATATCAATCTATATAAGGTCATAAAGTTTTGTCTCCCTCAGAAAACTCATCAGTTTGTTTATAATATTCTTATCATCTGATAGAATATTTTCGATGGTAAGAGGCATTTTTTTAAGTTTGAAATATTGTTTAAGTTTTCTCGTTGACCCTCATATTTTACACAAAAAAATAGTATGTGTGAGATGGAATTTATTATATTACATGAGGGGCACATGGGTGGAAAATCTCTATTAACATATGGTTCAAGGTGGGTGAACCATGTGGCATTGAGCCTGAGACGGGCCAATACCACTTCGTCCCTGCGACTACGCCATGATGACGTAGCCCAGTGTTCAATAACTTTTTTTACTTTATTCCTGATGTTTAATCTGGTCCACTGCCTTCGCCACAGGAGATGAATTCGAGACTTAATGAGGGAAACAAAACACCTGAGATCCGTACGGACTATGCTAAGGTCCAGATCAACAGTTGACCCGGCTAGTATATCAGCCTGTTCATTGCCATAGATACCACAATGTGAAGGTGTAACGTGTGGTTACGATGTAGTGAAGATGTTATCTTCACTTGGGGTTAATGACAAATAAGTTTTGTGTTAGTCTAGTCTAGTCTTTTTATTTCTTCAGGTTTTACATTGCATATAAAGTTTTATAGCTAACCTGGAATATGATCATGTGACTATATTTTATAGTCAACCTGGAATATGCTCAATCATATACATAAAGGTTGCCTGCTACAATACTCCCCCCCTTAGTGACGAGGAAGGAGGAACGATACAGTCTTCTTATGGCGTCCGCTTGCATTGTGGAGAAGTTGTAGAACGTATCAGTAGCGTGGAGTTGTAGGCGTAGTTGTTGTTGTTGTAGTGGTCGAGGTCGTAGAGTAGAGTGTAGCAGGAAAGTTGGTGCATGTGCACGTGCTTGTGTGAGCGTGTTGCTGCAGTGCCAATCGAACTCAATGAGTCCATGAGCTTACGATTTTTAATGTCGACAGCAAGGTCGAAGTTTGTCAAAAAATCGGTGCCCAAAATGGCTTGTGCGTGCGCGTGTGTGTGCGCGAGTGTGCGCGTGCGTGCGTGTGTGTCCGCAGGCGTGTGTGTCCGCAGGCATGTGTGCGCGTGCGTGTGTGTCCGCAGGGGTGTGTGCGCGTGCGTGCGTGTGTGTGCGCGAGTGTGTGCGCATGTGGCTGCTGTGCCAATGGAAGTCAATGACCCCTGGGCTTACGATTTTTAATGTCGACAACAGGGTCGAAGTTTGTCAAAAAATCGGCGCCCAAATTGGCTTGCGCGTGCTTGAGCAGCCTGGCACTTGACACAGGTGTGAGTCCAACTCCTGATGTCTTTGTTGATATCCGACCAAATGAATCTTGAATGTGTCATTTCTTGTGAAGCTCGTATTCCAGGGTGAGAGAGGTTATGCAGTTGATGGAAGAGAGGGTACCGAGGATTCTTTGGCAATTACTTGTGGCATGCCTGTGCTGGTACCATGCTTAATTCAGCTCCAGTGGCAGGAGGGCAATTGTGTGGCTAAGGTTTGTGAGACTAGGTTTGATGCCACTTGTTCTGAAGTTATTATTTGCCATTGTCACCCCGGGGTCACCAATTGTAACGGTTGTTACGATGTAGTGAAGATGTTTGTTATCTTCACTTAGGGTGAATGGCAAACAAGTATGTGTGTTGGTCTAGTCTAGTCTTTTTATTTCTTCAGGTTTTACATTGCATATAAAGTTTTATAGCTAACCTGGAAGCTAACCTGGAATATGATCATGTGACTATATTTTATAGTCAACCTGGAATATGCTCAATCATATACATAAAGGTTGCCTGCTACAAAGGTACCCATTAGCTTGATTGATTTATTGGCACAAAACAGCTTACTAATGATATTACCCTGTATTTCAAGGATTTAATAGCTTGAAGTGAACTTAATGAATCTGTAAAGATAACTATCCTATCGTGGGTCGTCGATAGGGCAAAATCCAAAGCTTTATTAATAGCAAACAGTTCAGCAAGAAAAATAGATGTATGATTCGGCAGTCTGAATCTTAACTGAAATTCAGTCGACCACACACTTGCACCCACACATTCATCTGTCTTTGAACCGTCGGTTTACAGATGGAAATATGATAGATGTTTAACAATTATCTCACGAAACCTCTGGTGTACCTCCACCTCCGGCACCCGGGATTTAAACCCTGGCAACCAGGAATCCACAATAGTGAAGGGGGGTGTTACCCGGGGTGCAATGTTAACTAAAACCAGGGAATCGATTGTTGATAATTCTATACCACAATAGGGCGATACGATGAAGTCGATCTGGGGTCCCCCCCTCTTTTCGGTATGGGAATGACATGTGCAAAGTGCCACGAGTTTGGAAAGGTGTGACCCCTCCAAATCTCGTTAAACACTTGCAACATCTTGATCATGGATTCATGATCAAGATGTTTTATCATCTCATACCGAATCTCATCGGGTCCTGGGGATGTCCCACTACAGGCTCCTAGGGCTTGGACAAGCTCTTGTATTGTTAGATCACTGTTGTAATCTAATTCATCTCCTGTGGCAAAGTCAATATGCTGCAGCCCTGATGCTTCCTTGATGGGCAGGAAAGCTGGATGGTAATTTTCAGAGCTGCTAGCAAAAGAGAACTGCCTGGCGAGGGCGTTAGCAATGTCTCTAGGTTCATCATAGTTGATGTTATTAAATGAGATGTTAGTAATTTTATTAGATATTTTTTTCTTATTTAATTTTCTTACAGTGGGCCAGACTTGGGATATTGATGTTTTACTGTTAATGCTAGAGACAAAGCATCGCCAGGAGTCTCGTTTGGCTTGTCTGATGGTTCGACGAGCCCTAGCTCTCGCAAGTTTATACTTGCGAAAGTTCTCATCACTAATGTGATTTTTGAAAAGCCTGTAGGCTCTATTCCTCTCACACAGTACCCTGCGGCAATCTGGCGTCCACCATGGAACTCTATGCTTTGCGCTATCTACCGAAGTCTTAGGAATTGTTGCCATTGCGGTTTTGAGGATATTATCTTGAATATTATTTACTTTATCATCAATGGTTTCTCCAACAATTTCAATACTGACACCCTTTGTGAAGGACACCCAGTCTGCTTTATTAACGTTAAATTTAGGTGCTGAAGGCTCTTTAATAGTGTCGCTTTTAAATTTAATCAAAATAAGAAAATGGTCGCTTCCCAACGAGTCATCAATGGGTAGCCACTGGCAAGAGGCTGCAATTGATGGGGTGACCAGATATATGTCAAGGACGCTAAAATTACCAGTATTATCATCAACTCTCGTCGGACTACCGTCGTTCAGAAGAACCAAATTGGAATCACTGATTAGCCTAGCCACCTGTTCCCCCTTTCTATCATCCTGCAGGGAACCCCATAACATATGATGAGCATTAAAATCTCCTAAAATTAATTTTCTACAGGGCAGACTGTCCTGTAGATAAAAAACATCATCATAAGTTACTGTATCAGGAGGACAGTAGATAGAACAGATAGTCAGGTAGGTGCCACCGAATTTTACTCTGCAAGCGACCTCTCACCGGCTCCCCAGCCCCCTTTTTATACTTTTTCTCAGACGAAAAACCGGGTCTCAGAAACAATGTTCGTATCTTCGAGGCAGGGGTCAAGCTTCTTCTGAACACTTTATCAAGAAACGAGACCCAGTAATTATGCTGGTCGGCAAGGTTCGTTACACCTCCCCCATTAAATCCTCCGCCGGGCCAACCAAGGAGGAGTATTGCAGACCAGAATCATCAGGAGAGTTGAGAGGAAGATCTCTTGAGAGAGGGTCGGCTATCACATTGTCGTCTCCTTTGATGTGCTTAATTTCTAGTAGATATGGTTGAATCTGTAGCGCCCACCGGAAGATCCTCTGATTGTGATGTTGCTTCTTATGAAAAAAAGTTAATGGGTTATGGTATGTGAACACAGTTATCACTCTACCACGAGGAAGATAACATTCAAATTTCTTTAAGGCCATGATCAAAACAAGGCATTCCTTCTCTATGGTGGAATAAGACTGTTGATGTTTCTTAAGTTTTGCTGAATAATAAGATATAGGGTGTTTCACTCCTCTGTCTGGATCTTCTTGAAGAAGAACCCCACCTACTCCATTTGCACTGGCATCAATTTGTAGCATGAAAGTTAGAGCATGCATAATTTGGGGTGCGTAACACCGGTTCAGTCATTAGTATTAATTTAAGTTTTTGGAATGCTGCCTCACAATCTGGATTCCACTGAAATTTACATTTACTGCTGGTCATATCAGTGAGAGGAGCTGCAATGGAGGATAAGTTGCTGCAGAATCTCTTATAAAATCCTACCATTCCAAGGAACCTCATAAGGGATTTACGAGTGTTGGGTGTGGGATACTCCTCGATTGCTTCGACGTTGGCTTGCTTTGGGAGAGTCAGGCCTTGTCCCACGACATGACCTAAATACGTTACCGTACCACTGCCAAAGGCATACTTTGCTAGATTAATTGTAAAACCGTGTTCGGCCAATCTTGAGAAGAGGGAACGAAGTCTGGCTATGTGTTTAACCCAAGTGTCAGAGATTATAAGATCATCTAAGTAAGAACTCACTCCTTCTAGACCTTGTATGGTGTAATTTATGGACCGTTGAAAAGTGGCTGGGGCATTACACATTCCAAATGGCATGACCTTAAATTGAAATAAACCAAAGGGAGTTATGAATTCATATATTAATTTTGCCTTCTCTGTTAACCCAATTTGATAGTATCCATTCTGCAAATCTATTTTAGTTAAAAATTTAGCTTCACCAACAGCATCTATTAAGTCATCAATGAGAGGCAGGGGATATGAATCTTGAATGGTCACTTTGTTTACTTTACGATAATCCACACAAAGTCTAAAGGTACCATCAGGCTTGGGCACTAGTAAGGATGGTGATGCCCATGGAGAGTTGCTTGGTTCTGCTAATCCGTGTTCGAGTAGAAAATCCACTTCCTTCTTCATGATAGTAGTCTTCTCAGGGTTAAGTCTGTACGCTCGCTGTCGGATCGGCTTCACCTCCTCGCTAACCAGCTGGACGTCATGGAGAGTGTGATCACAGGAACCAGGAATATCAGCAGTCTCATCAGGAACTTCTTTTAAAATAGAGATAACATCATTAGTCTTAGCTTTTGGTAAATATGACAAGTGATCTTGAATATTGGATAAAATATGTTGGTTTGTCGAGTTTCCTAGCGATGGTATAACCACATCCTCCTCAGTGTCGTGGATAGTCATCTCCGTGTTCCTTTCAAATGAAACACACACTACTGGTCGAGGACTGGTTAAATTTTCAGCCGGTTCTTCTTCATATGCTTTCACAAGATTCACATGGACCAATTGGGTGTCTTTACGCCTATCAGGGGTATGCACTACATATTTACACTGGTCTTGTCTACGAGACACTATGTAAGGTCCATGATATTTTGTATGGAGTGGATTGCCATGTACAGGAAGAAACAGGAGTACTTTATCCCCTGGATGAAATACCCTAACCTTAGCCTTAACATCATACAGTGATTTCATTTTCTTTTGACTTTTTCCAAGATTTTCCATTGCTACTTTTCTTACTTTTGACAAGAGTGTCAAGCTTCTTCTGAACACTTTATCAAGAAACGAGACCCAGTAATTATGCTGGTCGGCAAGGTTCGTTACACGATCAACAACATAATCTCAGCCGCAGTTTTTCGAATCATAATTGGACTATAAGTGATAAGGGAAAAAGGCCAATGTCAATAAAACTTTTTAAGAACGATTGAGAAGGTTAAAAATATGAGAAAGAAAAGATAAACGGTAAAAAGGAGGGAAGGGCAAGCGAGAGAGGGATAAGACAGTAGGGAGGATGTGTAAGGTTGTCAGTTACTTGAGAGATACTGTAATATATATAGCCTATATGCATAAAATTAGACCAAGTTTATTGAAAACGCCATATAGCTGCGCCTATTTAAGTTTAAGTTTAACATCGATTATTTTTAAGGAAATGCATATTTAGAAGAAAAAATCCTGGTAAATAGCTTAATGAATATGTTGACAAATATGATTATTAAAAAGGTTAGAAAATTAAACCATCTTCGGCCGAAAAAAAAAAAAAAAAAAAAAAAGCTGGGCTTGGGAGAAGGTGATTAATAGGGTGGACTACTAGCACGATTGATTTGATTGATATTAGGTGGCGCAACAGCGAGGTCATATAGCACCAGGAAAAGGTGATAGAAAGGTGTGACAGCAAGCAAGATGGAAATAGGAAGAAAGGAGGGACAGTTGAAGAAATGTAAGCTAGTGGCGGGGGCCGAAGGGGCGCCAAAACCCTTAAAGTATTGCCCACATCATTACAGGCAATACCCCACTACGGGGCAAGCACGAGGGATAAAAGGAATACAGGGATAGCTGTCTAATATCCAAAGGATAATATATATTCAGTAGTCTATCCCACTACGATGGTGAACAAAAGACACTGCCTTTATTTAAAGGATATAATGTAACAGATATTCCAATTATATTTGTTTGTTATTACTTTTCAACTAATCACCTTCTTTTTCTTACCCTCTTCCCCCTCACCCTCGCCTCAAATCATCACATTTCTTCTTTCCTATATCCACCTACGTTAATGCAGTATACACTTCTTTAAACCCGGGTTCTTCAAATTACGGGTCCCGAATTCCTCCAAACTGGGTCGCAGGCTCACAAAAATAAATACATGAATAAAATAGAATAATAATGTTCGTGACAATAAAATAAATATGAAGTTCATACATGAATCCACCTAACATATTTTTATAATCGAATATTCATATATTTAATTATCAATAAAACAAAATCATTGGACAAATATTAGACATCTTGAGAGAGAGAGAGAGAGGGAGGGGTACGTGAGGCAGTGCTTATAATTGTGTTTATAATTCTGGTTAGAATGCCTTTTAATCATAATTATTGCGTTTCAGTTTCTGGCCTTGTATTTTCTTAGGTTGATAATTCTGGTCATTTGTTAAAGATCTTTCTGTATTGGTCGCGAGAATGATGTCATAGTAAAAACTGGGTCACGACTGAAAAAGTTTGAAGAACCTTGCTTTAAACTATTGGTGATTCGATACTTTTCACAGTTTATGTTTCATTCATTCATCCTGACACACGTCTTCTCTTCCTGTTCATTCGTTACCCTCCCACATTACCTCCTATATAGCTCCGCCCACATTTCTCTCCTCCTCTCCCACTAACATCCCCCCTCCCTCCACCTGCAACTGTTGCCAGATCCGACGAGGCCCAAACCAAGTCGCTGGTGGAAGAAGTGTGGACCCTTGATCTGTCCGGAGCTGTACATGGCCCCGTCAGATATATTGTGCTTACGGCTTCGTGGTTCAAATCGCAGTGCTGCATTGCCGGTTCAAAACAATTCTGTGTACTCAGGCAGGTACTAACACATTTTTCTTGTATTTTTATGAGATTAATGTCCTGATAAGTGAGACCCTTCTCGTAATCATTAGAAAGTGCTGCTAAACGTAGTCGAACTATAATCCACTCCAGCTCACAACCAGAGGGAAACTGTCTACTGTTTACCAAAGTCACCGCCAAGTGTATCGAAACCTTTGCACGCGTGTGTACAATGCTACGAACACGTAAGTGAAACTGTAACCAAAGACAAACACCATTGTTCTGCTTTCAGCCAACAGAGGTCATTGTATATACTGGTGGGGTTGAATTGCAGTTAGACTTGCCTCTTCATCACCCATATATACACTACTATGGAGTATCAAGTCAGAAAATATGCCACCATCAGGCAAACCATCACCTTGATTTCTGGTGTCAGTGGGCACGACCTTCCTATAATGACAGCACAGAGCACAAGGTCAATACCAATCTTCCTACTGACAGCACACAAGGCCTATTAATACCATCCTTCCTATTCAAGCTAACAAATGCACAGCCACATAAAATTTGGAAGCTTTTCCAGCATCAGTTCGGAAAAGCTATGCATTATAATTTATAATGTATGCATCTTTAATTTCCCATCTCAGATTCTATCCTCAATTTCAAATTCTATTGGAAGCAAAGCAAAATTTTTATCTGGTCCTCACGAGTGAAAGAGTTGGTTTGAAGTTGTGTACGCAAAGGCTTCAAAGTCACACCATAACCGCAGTAAATTCTGAAATGATACTGACGAAGTCGGTGAACAGATTTCACGTTTGCCGTCAGTAGAATCGCTCTGGTAATATTAATGAGCATACACTTACTTGTCATCCATTCTGTGTGTGTGTGCTCAACAGTAACGTTGGCTAGAAAAATTACATTAAACATTATAACAACCAACAGCAAATATGAAGAGAAACAAAGCGTCCATTACGTGTTACTCGTAGAATAATATCATGACAATGGAAATTAGCACCCAAAGTCTAACTATACCAAGTCAAACCGTGCGCAGGTGATGTCACGTCTTCCAGAAGAGACAGAAAACGGGTGTACTTAGAGCTAGAGAAAACGTTATTAAAAGGGGAACTTCTTTTATACTTATGCTACCTCCCAATTATACTGTAGGTTCTCAATTTTCCTTATTTCTGTGGACTCGTTACTATTTTTTTTCTATGCTTCCTGCAAAGATACAACTCTCATTTTGTATTCTGTGTGATAAGTAGGCTACATGGTAAGGAAAAAAACAGAAATGTCTAGCTCTTCCCCAGTCCATTCTACTTGTTTTTAAACCAATATTACTTTAGTAGTTACCATGTATATGTATACATAAGATATTCAGTATCACTGACCATATCGTTCAGTTTACTCTAAAAGTTATTTTATCCTTCAACTGAAACAGCATTACCGATGGGTTACATTCAAATGGAAAATGTGCATGCATACCTGTACTGTAGGAATCCAGCCATGCAAGTTTCTCTGTAAAGGAATTGATGCATAGTGTCATGCGGCAGAGAATGGAAGCAAGTGTGGCATGATAATGGTCAAGTTTGATACTGTGTTGGACAAAAGTTTTTAAGAGACATGAGATTCACAAGGCATGCGATCATAAAATGAATAATAGTATAAAGATAATACAGTATTATTTACTAACACAGGGACTAACATGGTGGGACAATTGAATTAAGAGAGGGCAGCTGGGGTAAGAAGGGGCACCATAAATAATTAAGTACAGTATTGCAGACTTTAGCCCCCATACAGGGTATAGGGGATACTGAAAGAATAGGCATGAAATAAAAAGCAATAAAGTATCATTACAATATATTTCCATCCACTTTTTTCTTTGGACTTTATCCTTGGGAAAAGAGTGCAACGTTATTCCCCTCTTGTTGCTATAACGGGACAAACAGCCGGGCACAGCACATTTATCAGGCATCCCACGAGGCCCACCCTCCAAGCCTGCTCAGAGCCAACTGACCCGCTGACTGTTACTGACGCAACATACTTCCTTGGACCCTCTGGCTCTCAGAAGACGTGACGTCATGCGCGGACCAAATTTCAACCCGAAACGGTTTGACTAGGTATATTTAGACTTTGTTAGCACCAAACCCAGAGGTATATTACGGGACGAAGGCAAGCATGGGATATAATAATAAAAAACTAAAAAAAACTAAGAAGACTGAGGAAACGGAGAGACCAGACTACGAATCGGTGCTATAATTTTATGGAGTCAAGAGCAGGCAAGGGGCAAGAAATGCTTGCAGTGTGCGTGTTTGATAGAATAAATGCCCGCCTGTCAAGTGCATTTTCTAAGCTGCCTGACAATTGCATATAAATACTGCTTTTCTTGTTTTTCTTACTGCTGTTCTAATTGCCAGTTACTATTTGCTTTTATTGTTGTTGTTAGTTTCTATTATTAGTTAATTTATACTGTAATTATTTATAATGCTGTTGTTGTTGTTGTGGTTTTCATTGTTAGATAGTGTTTGTTGTTGTTAATGTTGTTGGTAGTATTCTTATTGTTAGTTAATTTTTACTGTATATTATTATTATTATAACTGATGTCATTGCTGTTATTGGAGCGCTGTAATTATAATTACATAATTAAAGGCTTAGTTCACACCCTCATCTAATACAGTCGCGGACCATAATCTAAAGCCCACCTGAGTCAAAGCCTGAGAACTGAAGCAGACGGTTTCTGGACGACAGCCCACCCAAACCATCAAGAAGCCACACACACAATCATCTCGAACCAATTGAAGCTTTGGGTGGGCTGTCGTCCAGAAACCAGGCGCCTGATCCAGATCTCCGACTTCGACTCAGGTAGGTTAGGGATTGCGGTCCGCGACAGTAAATTTTCGCTTGCAGGCAGAAATTATGTCGCTTCGAGTTGCACTGGTATACTGTCTGTCTATGTGTCTGGTGACAGGAATACGCAAAGAATTAGTGTGTGAATAAAATTATCGCGTTACCAGGGGACTCAATCCTTGAAGCTCAACACGTGTTATTTTTAGACTCGACATTTGCGCTGGGGAATAAGGAGAGTGTTATTTACAACCTGTTCTTGTGGGTAGTAATATGCATTGGGACATATTAGGTCACATTAGGATACATCAGGATACATTAGGACACTTCAGGATACATTAGAATACATTAAGACAAATCAAGATACATCAAAATACAGTAGGACACATCATAATATATTAGGATACCTTATGATACATTAGGATTCATTAGGATACATCAGGACACATTAGGATACTTTAGGTCCTAAAGTATCCTAATGCAAGATGTATCCTACTGTTTAGGATACATCTTGCACAAGGGCCTGTCGCAAGAAATGGCCTGAATCAGTAAGGCAGACTGACTTGTGGCACAGTTTGAAGGAAATCAACAGCCTCCACAAGGCCATAAATTCCTTCCCTATCCCATTAAGGTGTGGCTGATGCGGTAAACCCTGGAATTGGCTATTAGGCTCTACTCTAGGCTCACGTCAGGGGAACTTATGCACAGTCAGGGGATTAGATGAGGTGGGCGAATTGGAGACCGCTAAAAAAACAAAAACAAAAAACACTTACAAACCATCGCGATACAAGGGTTGATCATTTCTTGGGGTAGTGTTTTGGGGAGGTACTCGTCGCCACCCATCCATCCATCTATTTATTTATTTATTCACCGACGACATTGTAGCTACACCTATTGTGAAATATCGCTTGGAGGACTTACACAGGATTACTGGTGATATTTCAGGGTGTTTGACATCAGACCAAATGTCAATTAAAATATATTAAGCTAAAAAAGATTGTTTGTTTGTATTTTCGTTTTGAAATAACGACACCATTTTCAACATATCTTAATTTTTGGGAGAAATTTTTTTGGGGTGGGTGGGGGAGGTGGATCAGTAGCTCTCCAATTTACTTAGTAAAAAAAGGTTCTCCTCTTAACCAAATTCGGCACGGAGGACAAGACGCAACACAAAATAAATAAATAAATAACTACACAGATCCAACTTTCCTCTAAGGCAAAAATAATATCTCTAGCTTGAATATGAACCCTTAGTGGCTTAGTTGTTGACGTTGCATTAGGTGAAGAGAAGAAGGGGTTGGGGATGGAAGAAGGGGTTGGGGATGGAAGAAGGGGTGGGGAAGGGGGAAGGTGAAGCAGGATGTGGCCGCAGACAAATAAAATATGTGAGGTGGGTGAGTGCAGGAGGTGTGGTTCGAATCCCTCCAAATTGCACCCTGAAACTTTTTTGGAGAACATAGGTCTTTATACTCTCTTTGTAACTTATTTATTTTATTTTATTTTATCTTATTATTTATTTATTTATTTAATTTTATTTTATCTTATTATTTATTTATTTGATTTTATTTTATCTTATTATTTATTTATTTTATTTTATTTTATTTTTTTTGCCAGGTCTTTCACTCCGGACTTCCATGAAAATCCTTCCTTAATTCAGAGCGTCTTTGATGAATCCCACACACTCTCTTTGCTCTCACAACAATCCTAGTGTTTATCGTTCTAATTTTAATCAACTCTCTCTCTTTCTTTTTAGTTTTTCTCTCTGACCCCTCTCCATTTGGTTGTTTAGTAGATCCAAGCATAAATATAAGATAAAACGTAAGCTATAATAATTTAATATTTCTTTAGCCTTGGCACGTTACAGGTTCTCCCTTCCGAGAAAAAGTGATCACCTTGTGTTTGGGATGATATTGTCTATTATTATTATTATCCTCATTATTTATTACTGTTTACACGTTGGCTTCATTAACTACAAGTGGTTTGGGAAGACCCATGTCAAGAAGAGAGTTAACGAGGTATACGTGTATGGAAGCTGAATGGAAGGCAGCCAGGCACACAGGTAGAGAGAGAGAGAGAGAAAAAAAAGGATAGACGGTACACGTGTAGAATATAAAAGAAAGGAAGGCACACGTGGAAAGAATATATGAAAGGAAGGCACATTTGTAGAGGAAATAAAGGAAAGAAGGGAGGCACATGTGTATAGAAAATAAAAGCAAGGAAGATATAAGTATATAGGGAATATACAAAGATATAACAATACACGTCTAGGGGAAGATAAAAAGAAAGAAAGTTATAATGTAACACGCAACTATCTTTCCTGAATTTTGTTAATCCGTTTGTGAAAGGTTGAGTCAATCGACACACATGTCTGACACTGATGTAGTACAGGTGGCCGGTCTGATTCACCCGTCAACTGAGGTGCCAGTTCACCATTAATGTTCGGTGCGAAGTACTATACTAGATAAAATATATATGGACTAAATTATACAATTAAGTAACACATGTAAAAGCAAAGACATATACGTGTACAACATTTTGAATTATTCATAAATGGACGACAATACAAATGACCTAAGATACGTATGGACTTAAATGAATATGCAGTAAAATATGGAATGTAATATATATGGACTAAAAATGGGTTATACTCACAGATCATAATATACACGAACTAACACCAGGATCCTTAATATGATAATTATGTACTGGTAATTCCTCTCCCCAAACACCCGCCCACCACCGATCCCTCCATCGTCCAGGCTAGGTTAATAAGGGGTTCCTCCCCCATCTGGTGATTTATAGGGAGTGAGATGATGATGATGATGATGATGATGATACTACTACTACTACTACTACTACTACTACTGATGCACAGGGATGGAGGAGCTCAAGTAAATGAGGTATTAGTGTAATGGCGCGAGCTAATTAGCATCACGAGGGACGACTGTAGTCTCTCTCTCTCTCTCTCCCTCGTGAAACTGAGGGATTTTGTCTGTCTGTTTCATGGCATAAGTTGGAGGAATCAGTAGCAAGCAAGGAAACAAGAAATCTGTTCATCACAAAATAATTCTTGTTTCCTACAGTGATAAAGATGAGGACTAATGGACGAACGTCCGCTTCTCGTCCTCATCTGCGGGATAAGACAAGTGAGAGAAGTCCAAAATCATGTCCAATTTCGTTCGAGGTGCCTAAACACATTGCATTTGAAGAAGTTGGATAGAAAAGATGTGTGACCTAGTAGTTTAGCGAGTGTTGCATGCTCTCCTGAGGGAAGGAAGCATACATGTAGAGAGTTCAAAAGAGGAATATCCAGGGTAATAGTGACAAGAGAGAGAAGTGAATCAGTAACATGAATCACATATAAGGATCGTTTTCAGAAGAGTTATAAATTATTGGAAAGGTTGTCGTCAACTGTTGTTTAACCCTAAGATGAATAAGCATTTCTGGTGCACGTGATATATATATATATATATATATATATATATATATATATATATATATATATATATATATATATATATATATATATATATATATATATATATATATATATATATATATATATATATATATATTTTTTTTTTTTTTTTTTTTTTAATTCTCGACAGAGTGAATTTCAAAGTTCACTATTATATACAGGACAGATGAATTTACTCTGCCTTAATGACCAACACCATGAGTCGAAAGGGATAAAGCCCAAAATCATTATCATCTTCTCTGTTTGGAGCATCAGAAAAATATTGTAACAAAATGACATGTCACCTCCCACCAATAGTCAGTCCTATTATGATACCGTGGTGGATCTCCTACTTGGATCCCTTGACTAATAAGCGGTTGTAGACCTGGCCCGGGTTTCGATTCCCGGGTGGAGTAACTTGCTTTTATTCATTTGTACTGCATTGTGAGGGTATTTATTGCATGGAGTATTCATTCAACTTTACAGACAAACGGTGCATGAGTCTAGTGTAGGGGTGTTAAAGGGCAATAGGACAAGAAAGGAGAAGGGAGAGAAGGAAGGAAAGGTAGGATGTTAAGGATGAGGGATTGGAGTCTGGGAGGGACCAGGGTAATTAAATGTCGGTGGATAGGATGGATGGGTTCATTAAAGGCCTGAGACGGGCTAATAAGACTGGCAGTGATGTAGCTTCCTCATTCTCCTTGTTGCATGTACGTGATGGTCCAGTCAGTCGCCTACAACTATTGTACTGTACATTGAATCCACCTTCACATTTATTTTTGTTTTGTTATTTCATTTGGCTTTCGTCTATTTTGTCTTAATATCTATATATATATTGTTACGAGAGGGAGATTAGGGAAAAATGGGAATGACTATCTATCAAGAATGACTACTCAATTAAAGCAATATATATTAGTAAACCCCTTTTGCAACAAACCAGGTTCTATATTACTTAGTGTAAAGCCAAATACGAAGTAAAAACAATGAACAGTGGCGTCACCAGGGTTTTCATATGGGGGACCACACAACTTTAAGGCTTTAATGTTTATTAATTCATTTTTAGTTGATAAGTATTATTAGATTGTGCACAGATGTATAATGTTAAATCAGTTAAGAATATTGACAGCGTAAGTTTGTTAGCAACATTTATACCAACATGAAATGAATGCTCATACTCTTGTCTACATATAACCAATGGTGACATAAACACAGAGTTCCTCCAAAAAAGAGAAAACTGTATCTGCGAGTGGGCCAAAAGATGAAATTTCAATGGCCCAGGTATTTTCCAAACCTTTCAAATCTAATTATCTAACTTAAACATGCATTTTTTGTTTAAATGGTACCATCTTATACCATACGGTACACAGCTTAAGAAAACTCTAAAATAAACATGGATGTTTAAAACATCCATGAAATTTACCAAATATTATTGTCTATTTACTAATGAGACTAAAATATAGTTTGAATAACATTTACTCTCAGACTCAAACCTACTTCAATAAATGCAATATAAATACATTTAAAACTCGAAAATATGCACCATACATAGTATCCAATAATTAAAGCCTGAAGAATAATTTTTAATATGAATGCAAACAATTCTTGTAATATACTCATGCAACAAATTTTTTTCATATATTTATACACGATAGGGATAGACAAGCTTAAATCAAAACCCACCAAAAAATCACGTAGTTTACTAGTTTCTTCTTATTCAAATTTCAGTTTTTAAAAATTATATATATATACTATGTTATCCTATATAATCGAGGAAGATGCTGACAAGTGATTAAATGTGGATAAAAATACTTAATATATTCATTCATTCATTTTGTAAAATTTTATATGGGGGGGCCAGTGGGGGGGCCAGGACTTCATATGGGGGGGCCGTGGCCCCCCCATGACGACGCTACTGACAATTAACAATTATTATTAACACAAAGTAGTAGGACAAACATAATACAAAAATGAAATTTAAATCAGATATTCCCGTATTGTACCTCAAAGAATAAATCACTCACTCAACACTTGGTAAATGCACAGTAAAAATAATAGAATTCCTTGTAAATGCCACACAGAACACAGTAAGAAATAGTATTGATAAATCACAATAAGAAATGACACAGCAATAATAATAATAATAATAATAATAAAATACACCACTGATATCAATATTTCACTTAATAATACAATAATTATAATGATGAGACTTCACTTAATTACTCAACAGTCATAGTTCTGAGTTATGACAGAGTTAAACACTTTACTTTAAAACTGGCAGAAATTCCTTAGTTACTTTACTCATTTAAATATAATTATATTGACTTGGATGAGTTCACACACTGAACTATATGAAAGGAGAAATTATCCAATAGTACTTGACTAGATAGGGTATGTAGAACGGGTATAACCACAAGACTTCTTTTCTCTCTGCAGACCTAAGCACACCACCAATCACTACCAAGTCACTCCAGTGTCTTAGTCTATGAGTCAAAATATGGCCCTTTTGTGGAGAGAGTGAGGACGTTATGACACGTCAATATAAGAGATATAGGATACAGGAGGGGAGAGGGAGGTAGCGTGGCCAAAGTCCGATCTGGCGCCAGCTCGACGGCCAGATGTTCACAGCTCGTGGAAAAAATATTAGGCTACTAGCAAATTTACACAGAGAAATCGCGAGACAAAACAACAATGGTGAATTAGGCTTGCGTTACAATATATATATTGGCATATATTTGTCATATACAATCTCTGTAACAGGGAAAAGAAATAAAAATTTCGTACTTTTCCCATCTATTACTTCAACTGTTCTCACCAAATAATCATATTTGTACACAACCTAGAACACTACATTATTTTAGATGCAAGGTGCAATTTTTGTGTCAATGGAGATAGTACTTACTTTAAGGTTCAAGCTGTTGCATAAAGTAGAGATTCTCTTGTTGGCAAATTGAAAGGCTGCTGATTCCTCCTAACTATACCAGAAAACACACGCCCTCAATGGTACTATCATACAGTATAGGGGATTTGTTTCGTGGAATAGTGTGGAGGAATCAGAGACCTCTCTATTCACCAACAAAAGAATCTTTCTCCCCTTAAGGGAGCCTGTGTTGTAGTCAGAAAATTGGAGATGTAAGAGTCCTTCAAATATTGCCACGAAACACCACCTATATGAAAGGAGCTTGTTTCGTAGCATTGTCAGGAGGAATCAAAAGCCTCCAATTCTCATGCACGATGACAAGGTCCTTAAGGGTAAATTAAGGTTGTGTTTGAATACTGAACATCAGTAGTGATTCCTCAGACAGGATAAATCTTTTGGTGTTGGAAAGAATAATATACACTATCAATCACTTACAAAATGAGAGAGAGAGAGAGATCTGGACTGAGAAAGGGAATAAGAAAGAGGCAAGTCAGGCTAGGAAAGGAAGGAAGAGGAATGGACCTGAAAGGAGAGGTAGGGAGAAGATGTAGTACTATGGGAGTGGAATGAAGGAGAGGAGGGAAGAGGAGAGTGGAGGGGAGGAGAAGGAAAGGGAAGAGAAAGGAAGGGAGTGGATGGGATAAGAGGGGAACGGAGGAGAGGGGAGTGGAGGGAAGAGGAGGAGAGGGGAAGGGAGTGAAGGGGATATGTGAAAAGGGGAAGGGAGTGGAGGGGATGGGACAGGAATATGTGGCGAGGATACTTTTTTCTCTCTCTTTCCCTCAACCCACATTAACTTGGCCAGGCCGTATTACACTAAGGCTAAGAGGACACAGGGGAGAAAAGACGTGGTAAGGGCATTCTTAGTCCCTAGAGAGAGAGAGAGAGAGAGAGAGAGAAACGACTGATCGCAATGTACCACCCATTGAGACTTTTCACGCTTGACAACATTATTATCCCTTTGTGTCTGACAAAGAATGTTACTCGGCACATTTCACTATTTCCCTGACTTGTAAAACTGTCTTAGGTTTGTCCAAGAATTTAACATAAGACAGTGGTTCCCAAAAATTTTTGCACAATACTTAAAAGACCCTCACCACTCTGTAAATTACACACACACACACACACATCAATACAAATTTCAGCTATGGTGGGAGGGAGTTCTGAGTGGGGAGGAGCCTCCTTTGCTGTACTTTCCCTCACTCTCGTAGATTAGTTATCACTGTACACACAAACAGCCATGTAAGGATCAGTAGGTATGTTGCTGGTTGAGTATCCCTCGTCTTCCTTTATTCTCCTCTGTAGCTTTCTTTCTCTCGCTCTTCCTCCTCCTCATTCTCTTGCTTCCACTCCAGTACCTCTCACTCCATTACACACCCCAAACATTGCCCAACTTACACTGTTTTCCTTGAATAGTATGGCTCCTCTCCCTGAGTCTGAGCATTAACTAGACTACAGTACACACACACACACACACACAAACAAAGTGAACGTTTTAATATTATTATTATTATTATTATTATTATTATTATTATTATTCACGAATTTCATCCATTGCAAGTATAAATTAAGATATACTAAAGGATCATCTTAAACCATATTTACTCTCAGGGAAGAAATTAGACAACAACAGAGAGAGAGCAGAAAAAGTAATTAGATTTTGTAGTGCTCTGGTGCCAAGACTGACCATCTCCCTGTTCTTTGGTAGAGAAAAAACTGGCAAAGAAAGTAAAGAAATAAAGCTGAAAATTGAGAGAGACGTTTCTTTTAGTTTCTTCCTAATATTTTAAATTCTGTCTTATGCTTATTTTCTCCTTCTATCCTTTATTTCAGATAGGCCTAGTCTCCTTTTTTCGTGTACATATTTTCTTGTATACCTTTTGATTTTTGTCTCTCTGTCTGTCTTATCCTTTCATCCATTTCTTCAGCATCCTTCCTTCTTCATAATTTTAGTTTACCAATCCCTACAATCCTTCCATCATTTTCCTATCGTTTTCTTGCTTTCCCCCTAACGAATACTGTTGGTTTAATTTGGAGCAATTGATTCCTTCAAACTACTGTATTCCAAACAACAGGACACCATTATTTATGTTAATCTAGTCCTGTTTCCTGGTATACTCTGGAGGAATCAAATCAGTCTAATGTAGCAAAATTATACTGTAACAAACACCCTCCATATTATAACAAACACCATCTATACTATAACAAACACCCTCCATATTATAACAAACACCATCTATACTATAACAAACACCCTCCATATTATAACAAACACCATCTATACTATAACAAACACCATCTATACTATAACAAACACCATCTATACTATAACAAACACCATCTATACTATAACAAACATCATCCATTATACACAACTATACACTGTCACCACCAGGATACACCTACCAACAACAACACGTACCACTAACACACGTACCACTTTGACGCGCCACCATTTACACACACTTGCCACTTTCACTCACCACTATAACACACACGTAGAGCCTCTTCCACACACCACCACACCTACCAACGCCACAAGCACACATATACACCACATCCCCACCACCAGCACCACCAATGCCACACTAACCATCCCCATCACTCTCCATCAGGCCATTACATCCCTGCCCTCCACCAGTCTATCCGAAGCTATTTATCTCTTCTTAGTCTAGATTCTCCATGCACACGCCAACACGCATGGATGCACACACGCACACACATACATATTATTCATCTTTTCTATACTCAACTCGATACGCCAAACATAAATAGAAAAACCCTTATCATGCAGTCGTATAAAACAAACTCTGTCTTTGCAGCACGGTGGTTTTTCGATAAATACAGTATACGAGTGTGTGTGTCTGTGTGTGTGTGTAGTAACAAAACGAACAAAATGGATCTCGTACCCAGAGCATGAAGGTCCTCAGGGGCAGCATCCATGCACCATCACCCGTGACTTACCTGAAATAAAAAAAAAGAGCAAAGTTGATCAAAATATCAAAATATAGCCATGAATATATTGAGAAAGATGATGTCGGCAGAATGCAGACTTCAAATTTTCCAAATAGTGTCACAAACTATTTTAATTTAATCTGAGGGCAGCTTGTTAGTTTGTTGCCTCACATGGCTTTGAGAAATCGGTAGCCTGCAGCTATAGTTGACAATGATCTGACCCCGTATTCGCTTAAAGTTTTGAATTGATTTGTATATTTTTAATCCAAGCCCGTATATTAGGAGTATTCTAACAGGTTGAATTTTATTTGGCGGCGTGTACCAGCTATACCCTGCAAGTAATAACTCTGACTTTAAAACAATAAATATATTGTACTATACCGTGTGTTTGATTGCCCGCCTTGTGATATATAACATTCCTAAGTAGTACCGTAACCCAGCAACGTAAGTAAGTATAGATACTGTTATGTTATAAAATATTATATATTATAGTACTATGCACATCACATTTCCAAGCCTTCATTTAGTCCTCTTCTTATTCTTCCAAGGTTACCTCTATATTGCCAGTGTTAAATTTATGAATATCTGTAATTTCTTTTTAATTGGCACTTTTTGATGGTTCTGGTGTTTCTATCACATCTCTTTTGCTTTTTATCACCATTGTTCTGCTCTCCCCTACACGATCTTTTGTGGTATGAGAGAATTTTCTATTGTCTCTTAAATATTTTTCTCCCTGCATAGAAAATAAATTCAGTGACTATCATGGATAATTTTTGGTTTGTTTTCGTTACACTTCCTTCCACTGCATGCAAAGGAGATATAATTATCCAGTTTTATGCGTTAATTTCCACGTAAATGTCAACACTGCAATACATCAAAATACCCAACGGCTTAATATGTAATTACCGAGTACCCACCGGCTGTAATTACCAAGCAGCAATAAATACCCGTTACTTAAAATCCCAATGTGCTTTCATCTAAAAGAATATATATAATAAAAGGGAAAAATAACCCGTTGCATCAACACACCCAATAACTTACTGTGATTCAAAAATTAGACATGGAATTAGAGATTTCTTAATCCCCCAAACTATGCCAAGAAACAGACTCCTTTCCAAGTCTACTGTAGGTGCTGTTGTGTGACAGATTGGAGGAATCATTAACCTACATTTTGCCAACTACAGTATATTGCTGGCCCCATAATGAGCTTAATATACACAATTGTCCCATAATTTCTAATAAATCAGCAGGTTTAATTACCCTACAAGCTATACTACCCAATAAAGAATAAATGACAATATAAAATCCATGAAATTTATAACCTCAGTACTCGAAGAATATGCCCGGTAGCTTCCAATATTCACCACTTACTTAAAGTACCCTGTGATGTAGTCAGACAATTGGAGGTAAATGAGTCCTCCAAATATTGCCACGGAACACCACCTATATGGAAGGAGCTTGTTTCCTGGTATAGTCAGGAGGAATCAGTAGTCTCCAATTATCATACACAATCATAGGGTCCTGAAATATCCACTGCCTTATATACTGAGGAATGATTTAGTGGTGAGCAGACACTTTATAAATTCAGAAATAATTTAGTGGTAAGCAGACAGGTTAAACCCTCCTAACGATGTCAAGTGATGGATGGGCTGGATAAGGGTTAGTGAGGCAGGGTCAATGTAGGTGATGTTAGGGGGAGGGGGGAAGAGAAATGGGGCATGAAATGGGAAAAGAGAGAAATATGAGGAGATGGTACAGAATGAGGGAAAAAATAAAATGGGGAAAGATTAAACAAAAAAAATAATATAAGATGGGGGATGAAGGAGATAAATGATGAAAATGAGGAGAAAAATACTAATAGAATAATAAATGGTGTAGAAATGACAAATGCCGGAATAGAGGGGTAGCAGGGATTAGAAAAATAGGAATATTAAATTTAAGCGATAGGAAATATTATAAATCAGGAAAACTGGAGAGCTTTTGATCCCTCCAAAATATTGCGGGAAACAGACCTTCTCATTATTGGTGATCTGTTTCGTGGCATAACTGCGCTACGAAATATGGATTAATCCTGTCAGAACCTCATATATTTCATTCTCATTTTTTTTTTTTTTTATGAAGAGACTCTGTGATATAGTAAGAAAATTGGAGCTTAGCGAAACCTTCAAAGTTTGCCACGAAACACCCCCTATATGGAAGGAGCTTGTTTCGTGGCATGGTCAGGAGGAATCAGAAGCCTCCAATTTTCATACACGAATCATAAGGTCCTTAATCGATCGAGCAGAAGGAGGGACGGACAATCAAAGAGCTAGAACAATAATGTGAGGGGAGAAGAACCAACAGATATAAGGAAAAAAAAAAGAAAAAAAAAAAAAAGGATTTGGTATCAATAGAAGTAGTATATTTGTTTAGAGTACAATTAGCACTGAGAATGGAATAGGCGAGAGAAATATTTTAACTGAATAAAAATTTGATGTGAGAACAACATACTGTACACCATCCGAGAGTTGGGGGGGGGGGGGAAGAAGATGGATATGCTAATGAAAGTGTCAATAAAACAGTATGGCAGGATGATGGACAGACGGAAAAAATATGAAAGTGGGGTCTGAGTGCATGACTGACTGACATGCACACGTTCGCCACTCACGATGCGGGATTGAGAAATGTGAAAAATGCTTAATAATATGGCGGGGGGGGGGGGGTTAGTTTTTGGGAAAGGTTAAATTAATAATATTTGTTTCTCAGGCATGTCGCTTATCACTGAACGATCAAAGACAGAACTCGTCGTCGTCGTTGTTGTTCGATCATAAATTGTATAGAAGTGAAAACCGCCTTTTTGTCGCATTTTACACGTATCAGGGGATCGCAATAGTGTCAGTGGTTTGTGAAGGCTATTGGTCCCTCTAAGATATCGTGAAAAAAGGTTTACTCAATATGGGTGATCTGTCTATTTTGGTGGACAGGATGGAGGAATCGATAGCTCCCAATCCACCAACAAAGTCATGGTTCCCTTGTATCACATCGGCGAATTGGAGGAGTACTTATTCCTCAAAACTGCTACGTAATATATTCCTAATTCATGTTATACTGAGGTAGCCTAATAGTCTGCTTCCTGGCCTAGTTTGTGGAATCAATCGCGCTTCACCTCGCCCACAACAGAGTATCATTGCTGACATTAGTGAGGGTATTCTGATTACCGGTAATTCAGACTATTTTTATTTGATTCGTGTACAACACACACACACACACACACACACACCAGAATACAAGCACGCACGCCAGCACGCACACACACCACAACACAGCAACATTACACAACAAGCAACACAATGTAGGCCAAAATACATACATACATGGATGGTAGGTAGCCACAGCGAGACTCTGGTATCCTGGGCATCCACATTATTTGCATACCTGCCCAAGCGCCTGCATAACTCCGACCCCCAGCCCTCCCCCCCCCCCTACTCCATTTCCCCCGGGAACAGCTCTCTCAGGCTTGTCACTCAGGATTTAAGCCAGTACTCGACTCCACTGTACTGTAGCCCAAAGATCTAGAACTTGTTGTAGCCTAGTCTTCCTTCCCTCCACGTCACCCCGAACTCCAAAGGCCTCTCCACATTTTCTTTTCATTTGATTATACTCCTGCTTTTGCGGAGATATTTTAGACATCCTCACCCGTTGCCTTAACCCTAAAGATTCACACATCTTTTTGAAGTAAATAAACATTTTGAGTAGACAGACGAGGCGGATTGAAACCCAGAAACAATGTTCATACAAAGTAAAGCCCATCTCTTTGCTGAAATTGTATTCTTAAACATTTATTCATGACAAAGAAAATAATATCTTTTTCTTTGGCTTGAGATACATGTCAACAATCGATATCGTCGGGGCTATACGTGACTAGTGTTAGTTTGCTACCCATTGGTTAAGAGTACTGCATTAATAAATCAGATATAAGGCAACGAAATCGTCACCCGGTGCTTACTGGTTCTTACGGTTTTATATCAAACATAGTTCAGAATATATAACAAGATAATATATTACAGCAATTCTATAAATTTATGCAACGCAACCCATACCACTTCTTTAACTAGCTACATATTGAACGACCTAAACAAACCCCTGCTATATACATTTAACCTCATGCAACACAACATTACACCATTCTCTACCTATTACAACCATATACTGTAAGCTGGCCGAATCGTTCATGCATGCAGGAAACATTAATAACCCAAGATAGGATGACTCGCATGACTTATAAGAGCCCTTTGCTATCAGCGTGTAATAATGTGCATGACGGATCAGTTCCAGGGGAGGGACCAGTCCTAATAATTACCGAGGGGACAGTCCTACTCAATATATCGAACGCCGGTCCAAGGACGAGGAGGTTATATACAAATACAATACAATACAAATTATGGAGTTCTTGTATATGCCAGGCAGGAAGGAATCAAGGCCATGTGATAGATACTAAGTCAGTTTCAAGAGCTCGTCTGTGTATCATGAATTGCAATTGCAAATCACATTAAATATTCTTCTTCTTCTTCTTCTTCCCCAGCTTTTCCCGTCTTTATACGAGGTCGTTGTTTTTGGTAAGTCGCTTCCACTGTCCTCTGTCGCCATATTCGTCTCCAGTCAGATTCTTCTCTTTAAGGTCTTCATCCACACAATCCTTCCATCTTCTTGGCCTCCCTCTTTTCCTTCTGCCTTCTACTTCTATATTCATGACCTTCTTAGCTATGTTATTATCCTCCCTCCTCATCACATGACCATACCATTGTAACCTTCGCTCTTGCACTTTCTTTGATATTTCAATCACTTTGGTTGTTCCTCTTATCATTTTGTTTCTAATTCTATCATATCTCGTCACTCCGCACATCCATCTTAGCATCCTCATTTCTGCCACCTCCAATTTCTTCTCCTGAGCCTTTTTGATGGACCAGGTTTCTGCTCCGTACATAAATGCAGGTCTCACCACAGTTTTATATACCTTTCCTTTCACTCGTGCGCTGATCTTTTTGTCGCACAATACTCCCGAGGTGTTTTTCCAATTTCTCCACCCTGATTGAATTCTATGATTTATTTCATAGTCGAGTGTTCCATCCGATGCCACACTTGAGCCAAGATACTTAAAAGTGTTGACCCGCTTAAGCCTCTCAACCCCCAGCATCACATCTCCGATTTCTTCCTCTCCATTAAAAACCATATACTCTGTCTTTGCCCTGCTAATCTTAAACCCTCTGTCTTCCATCGCTCTTCTCCATCTTTCTAACTTCTGCTGCACTCTCTCCTTGGTGGTATCTATGAGGACTATGTCGTCTGCAAATAGCATGTCCCATGGCGCTGGTGCAATGATACCATCTCCTAGCACATCCATTATTAAATCAAAGATGTATGGGCTTAAGGAGGAGCCTTGGTGAAGTCCCACTGTTACCGGGAACTTCTCGGTCAGTCCAACACATGTTCGTACTTGCGTTCTCACTCCATCATACATGTCCATCACTAGTCTAACATACTTTTCCGACACTCCTCTCTCTCTCAGACATCTCCACACTTCTCCTCTAGGTATTCTGTCATATGCCTTTTCTAGATCTATGAAAATTAGATGGATCTTTTGTTGTTTTTCCCCGTATTTCTCCAGCAATTGACGGACAATAAAAATTGCATCGGTTGTCCCTCTACCAGGCATAAGGCGCTTTTATCAGCCCAAGCGTTCATGTGGCATTAAATCAAGTGGATCGTTATAGCGTGTGTGTGTGTGTATTCCTTACCTTGGCAAAAATGATCGTCTTCCCTTCGAGCTTAAAATACCAGACTTTTTCAAATACTATGTTTGGGTAAATTAAAGTACTGTGTAACGTAGTTTAGAACTTTTTTTTTTTTTTTTTCATTACATTTAATTTTGATTTGCACTACACATGTCTTGGTTTGAATTAAATTTATTTGAACAACAAAGAAATTAGACGAAGGGAGTCGGTGTGTTTAGCGATAACTTACTATAAGAGTAACTATGGTTGCAACTGACTGACTTTCTCCAGCCTATTCCAACACACAGACTTCCTCCCTTTCTCTTGCTCATTTGGTATATTCATTTACTTTGGTGGAATGTAATGCAAATTTTTGTGAAGCAAAAGTGTATTACCCTCAAAAAAAAAAAAAAAAAAAAAAAAAAAAAAAAAAACATTACGTGTTGATGTGTCCCTGTGGTATATTACTGACTCGAGGAATATATACACTGTAAATGTTTTGTAGTGAATTTATCGAATATTTTTGTGCAGACTGAAGGAAGGGTTTCGGGACGCTAAGGGCCGTATGCAAGACCATCCGTGGTGCTGACCAAGACCAATAAGACTAACCTTATTGGTCTTGGTGCTGACGATGGCGTGGTACGGTACGATGATGACCATGTTGTTTGTCTATCCTTGGAGCCGTCCCACCGCCATCGTTAACACCATGGATGTTCTTGCATCTGGACCTAAAAATGATGGTGGTTGTCTTGAAGGATAAAGATGCAGAGGGTAAGATTAGTAACTAGCCTGTGATATAATCCCCAAATTCGAAGGTATGTACAGTTGCGGACACATGAAACAGACACGTTTCAAACGGGCCACTCATCAAGCATCGTAGAATAGGACGCGTCGCCTCTATACCTCTAAGTGTGTCTGTTTCATGTGTCCGCAACTGTACACCCAGGAACTAAGGTATTGACGCCTTGCCAACCTCCTCACTGAGAATCATGAACCCGGTGCACGTTTAAAACTGAAGCACTTACTAAAGTTCAAACAATACAGGGGCCACATGGTTCACTGCGAGGCGTCAATACTTTAGTCCGTGGGTGTACTAATTAATTCCTTCAAACAAACCATGCCCACAAACGAATGACCGAGGCTATAAGTACTGAGGGCATACGTTTCTTGGTTGATTTTGGAGGAATCCGTAGGCTCCAGTTTATCGACACTAACACAGGCCCCGTAATCAAACACAAAATCTGAGCCCTAGATGTCCGATTAACACTACTGGAAATCATGATAACAATAATTTACGGGACCCTGTGATGTAGTCAGAAAATTAGAGGTTAATGAGTCATTCAAATATTGCCACGAAACATACACACCTGTATGAATAGTGCTTGTTTCGTGGCATGGTCAGGAGGAATCAGAAGCCTCCAATTTTCATACACGATCACAGGGTCCTTAACAATAAGTAATAATAAGTGACAATAATTGGCGCTTAACTAATGGAGCACACCAAGAGAAGCGAGCAAATCTTAAAAATATATATCTTGGTAATTTTAAACAAAAGACGCGAATTTAATGCTAAAATCTGCACGTTTAATGTTAAATGGTTATGATATCGATATCGTTTTTAGTAATGGTATACCGGATTACATCACAACCCCACATCAAATTTCATGCCATGACACCGTTTTCTATCGTCCATTTATTAATTATTATTATTATTATTATTATTAGTTTGGGGTAATCAGATAACATTATACTGTATGCGAAAGAAATTATTGAAATTCAGCAGATGTTGCCAGTAAAACTACACTGTTGGTGATGGTGGTATTCAGTGCTTCCTAACCCAACTACAACACAGGCACCCACAAACAGTTAAGGGGAGATTCTTTTGTTGGTGTATTGGAAGGTCTCTGATTTCTCCACACTATGCCACGAGAAAAATCTTGTACAAGCAACACTGAGGTAATTTTTATCGTTTCCTGGAATAGTTTGGAGGAATGTGTGTGTGTGTGTGATCAGACTATTTGATACAGGTTGCTACAAGATAATAAGATAGGCTATAGTCTGTGTGGTAATAATTTAATGGCTGTTCTCTTACTTAGACAGCCAAGGACCAGCCTGGGCCAGTATTCACAAAAGCACTCTTATCTTAAAATGTTCTTCGTAAGAGTTTATTCATGGCAAGGACTAAGAACCTTCGAAATGTTAATAACAACTCATACAAATAGAATAACAAAATCATTCACCGCTTCGAAATGAGCCTGAAACACTATGGTGAGGTCAGTAATGCAAACAAACGTCTTGTACACCAGTCCAAACGCTAAGATGTTTTGTGAAAACCGGCCCTGGCAGGTATACACTCTGTGCTCATGTCTAGTTCATGGATGGTTTCCGAACATCATTCCCCCTTCTACCCTTCCTTAATCCCTAACTCCCGCCCTCCCTCCCTACCTTCTTTTATTTTTCTCTCCCTAACTCCCTGCATCCCTTCTGTCCTCCTTCCCTTCCTTCCTTCTGGCTGGCTAGGGCTTCGAATACTTGCAGTGCTTCATTAAAGTTGAGGCGAAATCAAAACAGGCCAGACCGAGGAGAGAGGGAGGTCATGGAAAAGGAGAAGGAAGGGAGAGGGGAGAGGAAGGTGAACGGAAAATTAAGGGAAGGTGGAGAAGGAAAAGAGACGGTGGAGAAGAGAAATTAAGGGATCGTGGAAAAGGGAAATTAATGGAAGGTGGAAAAGGGGATGGGGGAAGTACAGAAAGGGGGGGAAGAATGGGAGATGAGGAAGGCATAGTAGGGGTGGAGGGCAAGGCTTGTTGGGGTGATAAAGGATAGGAGGGGAGGGAGAAGGACGCTGTGGTGGGCAAGAGGGAAGTTAGGGAGAACCACTAAAGTTTGGAGAAGTTGGAAGGAGATGGAATACAAAGGAATACAAAAGACATTAAAAAAAAAACATATTTACTGGTCCTTCTGAGGCTACTAGATTTTCCTATTCTAACTTGCCTACAAGGATGAAGGAAAGTATAGAAAAAAGGAGGGAAGGAAAAGAAAAGGACTGGGAAGTGATTGAGTTGGTTACTCAGGGATATAGTGAGCTGAAGGAGGGAGATAAAGAGAGGGCCGAGAGCAAGGGGAGGAACGAGAAGGAGGGAGGGTGAGAAGACTGGGAGGATAAGAGAGAGAAGGGTTAAGGTAAGATGGAGAGAGTGGGGTGATGGAAGGATGAGAGAGAAGGGTGGGGGGGAGGAAGAGGGGTGAATGATGGAGGAATGTACAAGTCTGAATAACTCTAAGAATTAATTTCACATAAGGTTATCTCCTTTCCTGTAATGAATTCTTTCGTGTACCTGGCAGGAACATCTATATGTATACCACAACAACCCACTTTGGCACTTGGAGACAAATATTATGTATAGTACAGATAGCCATAGTTCATGACACTGAGTGTTGAAGCTATCATAGCTCGGCCACGACAGGGGCTGTGTGTGTGTGTGTGTGTGTGAGAGAGAGAGAGTCATCGCCTACTTACGCAATATACAGTATTAGTATAGGTGTTATTCCTCATTTTCGTCTCAAATCATACCCTTAAATCTTTAATCTCACCTTTCTTCAGCAGACGGATAGCGAAGACCCGACGATGTATGCGAATGGACTCGATATTCGCACCACAAGAGATAAACATAAGTGGGTGTCTTGTCATGTCTTGTGAGGAAGGACACCACCACCAGTGAACGCCAGCTGCAGAAAAGGTGTGGGCTTGCTACCACCAGGTACGGTAATTATGTGTAATCTTCCCATAAGCACGAACACTCATAAACACACCTCATCACCAATAGGAGAGATGGCATTACCATTGGAACTGATGGCTATGATTTCTGTCATTTTTTATTTTCCCGAGGTGACCTGATGGTTCTTGTTCTTCAAGTATCCTGGCTACACCGACACGTCAAGATAATACCCCCTATATCGTCACCAACTCACAACATAAAAATTGCCCGACTATATTCCAAGATGCTGTGAATGACGGTGTAGCTGCACTCTCCTGATATTACTGATGTGTTAATATTAATAAGGTGTCGACATATAGTAGGGCAGAAAAGAAGCACCCAAAGCAATGAAGCTTCTCTGTATCAGCTAGTACGACACACGTGAAACACACAACCAACACTTCATCGCTTCACTGAATAATCTCGGGGCTTCGCAAGAGCCACAGGCTACTGACAGACTACAGTCCCGAAGTTGAGGTATAAAACAATGTAGAAATTTGACGGTAGTATTACATGATAAGGGACATGACCTCAACATATTCTCCTCCTTCACACTTTGTCCTTTGCCAGTACACACTAAATTTGTTCACGTTCATATTCGTTGCTTTACAATGCTCCTCCTATTTCTGTCATGCTGTTCTACCTTTTCTGATATTATCGTGACCCATTAGAATCGATATAGACATCATGATGCCGAATATCCTAAACTTAGAGTTCAATGGCATGGATCCAGAATGACTTTACAAACAGCTAATAATTATATTGTTCCCCGGTGAGTGGCCACTGAGGTGTAGGGGTTGGTGGAGTGTTCAAGGGAGGGGTGGTGGGGTAGGCGGGTATGGGAAATAGCCTTGTTCGAACGCTCAAGGAACTTCTTTCTGTGTCTTCTGTTTATAGTTCACGATTATCAATCATGGTTGTATATATGTACAGTCACTCATAAAAGTAAAGACCCCCCCAGGCAAGACACCTTTTAACTCGTGTGATATCGGTTCTGGTAACATTGTACCTGACGTCAGAGGTGGTGGTGTGGATGGTGTTTGGAGGAAGGCTGGTTTGCTCGAAACATTATCCCAACTCATGCTTCGTCTCATCTACCGTTAGTTCCAAGTGAGTCGAGCAGATCAACTTCATCTCTCAAGCGCCATCACTGACGTCACTTACACTGTTGCCAGAACCGATTTACACGTATAAGAAGGTGACTGGCCTGGGGGGGTCTTAATTTTTATGAGTGATTGTACACTCACAATCCACAATCCCTAGCTCACCTGAGTCGAAGCCCGAGATCTGGAGCAGGCGGTTTTTAGACGACAGCCCATCCAAAGCCTCCATTGGTTCGCGATCTGTGTGTGTGTGTGGCCTCGTGATGGTTTGGGTGGATTGTCGTCCAGAAACTGCCTACTTCAGACCTCGGGTTTCGACTCAGGTGGGCTAGGGATTGTGGATTTAGAGTGTACAGTCACGGACGGTATTCAGGTATGCTTCGAATACCTAGAAACAGTAAATAAATACACTATAAGATCTCCATTGGAATTATTTCGTTGGTGAATTGGACTGTTCAAAGCTTCAACCAAAGCTGTATACTTATTAGTGCTCGAGACTGTACTTAAATTAACGCCAGATAATCTTTAATGTATCGGGAAAACTCACATCTTTCGAGGGTTTAGACTAATTGTTAGTGTGTCATATCAATTAGTGGAAGAGCTTCACCTGTCTGCACTCTGAGCGGTTGGTAATTACTGGAGCGAGTAGAGGTTAATCCCCTCACTCCCAGACAATTACAGTCCATTGCTTGTGTTGTTACCTTGTTTGTTTTTCCTTTATTTATTTATTTTTTCTTTGTATTTATTTTCCTTCCATTTCTTCTTCTTTTATCACCTAGACTCGAAACCTGAAGATCGGGAGATCGAATCCACCCAGGTGAGGGACTGAGAATATTATTTACTCAAATCGAGTTTCAGACGTTAAGGGTGTGCTGCGCCTACTTCAACAAGTTCCTGGGAACCCTTTACTTCGACTGTACAATCTTTGTCTTCGTGATGGTTGTGTACCATGAGCCTGGACCAGCAGCACAATAATACCCATCCCTAAGCCCGGCACTGCGAAGTTCAGGCTGATTTCCCTGACTTCCTGTTTTTGTAAGGTTATGGAGAGAATCTTACTCAATCGTCTCATGTACAGACTGCAGGATCGCCTTTCTCCATGGCTGTTTGGTTTCCTTCCCCAGCGAAGCACACACCACTGCCTTGTCGACCTGTACTCTCGCCTTAACAGGGACAGTGTGGTGGCCTTCATTGACCTTCGAAGTGCCTGCGATGTTGCTAATAGAGACGTCATTTTGGATCAACTGGTTGACTTTGGGATAAAGGGTAATCTATTACGGTGGATTCGGGGCTACCTGAGTAACAGGACCTCCCGTGTGTTTTTCAGTGGTGCGCTCAGTCCTTTGCGCAGTTTTCATCTTGGTACGCCTCAAGGGGGTGTTCTCAGCCCATTGTTATTTAATATTCTGATGCATCGGCTGCTTACTTCTCTCCCTGATATACCTGGAACTACAATTACGTGCTATGCTGATGATATCTGTGTTCATTCTACCTCACCAAGGGATCTCCAGCGGTTTCTTGACTCCTTCTCTGTGGCCCCCTCTCACTGTGGCATTATTGTCTCCCCAGATAAGAGCAGAATATTCACCTGCCGCCTTCCTCAAGCTCGGCCAGTGTTCACCATTGGAGGGACTGTCATTCCTATGTGTTCCCAGTATCGCTACCTGGGCGCACCAGTCAATATTTGGCCGATTGTCCCTGCCAGACCTCAAGACCATCCCATTGTCCAGGACTTATTGGGTCGTCTCCAGCGCCGACTTACACCACTTCAATGGCTCACTAACAACTCCTTGGGCATATCCATCCTAGTAGCCAGGACTATCTATATTGCTTTTATTCGTTCAGTTGTTGATTACCTCTCCCCTGCTCTGATTCAACTTCCCAGGGCTACTCTTGAAACTTTAGAAAAATTTCAGAATAGAGTAATGAGAATAATTCTCGGGTGTCCAATGTCGACCAGGATAGTGAACATGCAGCGTGAGTTGCGTCTTCCCCCGTTAGTGGAGAGAATTTCTTCTAGTGTTACTTGCTTCACTGTCAAGTGCCTCCATTTCCCACATCTTTCACCCCATTACTCTCAGTTAGTCAGGACTTCTCTTAGACCAAACTACCCGGTCCCCCCCATACTGCCTGCTGGACGTATTCTTATAAGGTCTGTTTCCTCTATGCTCCGTAGTCTTAATATAGATATAATGGTGGCAGACGTCCCCCCAGGGCCCCCTCCATGGATGCTACCAACACCTGATGTGAGCTTCACACCTACTTCCAAGTCGGAACTGCCTTCTCTACAGCGGCAGTTGGCTCTGGAACACATAGAAACAGTGACGTCCTCCATCACAGATCCATACTGCCTCTACACTGATGGCTCATTGCAAGTGGATGGTACAGCAGGTTGTGTCGTCTTCTCACCTGACATGGTGTCACCTCCAGGGGGCTGGGTTGCCCGTCATCTCTGTAATTACTCTAGCTCAACATTGTGTGAACTGTATGCCATTCTGGATGCTGTTAGTCTTGTTTGTCAACGTGGAGTGAATGCTGCCATTTTTTGTGACTCCAAACCTGCCCTTCATTCCCTCTCTAGTGTTCAGTCCACACACTCTACTGTTATTCAGCAGATTTTATCGTTTTTGGCCTTATTGCGTCATCATAACTTGACTGTCAAATTTTTATGGGTGCCATCCCATGTAGGTTTACGTCACAATGGTACAGTTGACAGACTCGCAAAGGAAGCCTGCCATCTGCCTCCTCATGGTGTTGGACGTCCTCTCTCCCTGACATGTTACCTCTCTAAAGTCCGCTCCGCCGCTCTCCTCCCTGTACGGCGACGCAGGGATGCAGAGAGGCCCTTCAGCATCTCCATCACCCATTACGAGTCTGTCTGCCGTCACAAATATTCCTACCGTCGTCGAGGCCTCATGGTTCGGAGGCACAATGTAGTCTCTGCTCGTCTGAGGCTTGGCTACCGGCCACCGTGGCAGGTTGCTGGGATGCAGGGTGAGTCATTGGATTCTCATGGGTCCCGCCTACCCGTATGTATTGTTGCCTGCCTGTTGATTGACGCTACGGCGCAATTAATAATAATAAAAAAAAAAAAAAAAAAAAGACGTTAAGGGTGTAATACTCTTTTGGTACAGTACAGCCATGGCTGATAATGGTGGACCAGGGTCCAAGAGTGTTGGAGAGCAACTGAACAGAGTTCGAACAAGTGAATTTTTCAAACCATTCTCAATGTTGAGAGAGGTTTAGAAGACTCACTTTTTCGAAATTTGTTCAGTTGCTCTTCAACACTCCTTGGACCCTGGTCCACCACTATCAGCCATGGCTGTACTGTACCATTGCCAACACATGAACCTAGACACTCCCTGTGTCTGGGTGGTGGTTCCTGGCAACTCCGACGTAGTAAACGGTGATTTTCTATGAATGAAATACTCTTAAGATAAATCCATTTTCTCTTGAAGAACAGAGAATGATATAAATCAACCAATCACAATCACCGTTTCAAACGTGGAGTATTTCATTCATAGAAAATCACCGTTTACTACGTCGGAGTTGCCAGGAACCACCACCCAGACACAGGGAGTGTCTAGGTTCATGTGTTGGCAATGGTACATTAGAACGGCTTGTCCAGTTTCCTGGCATTCTTTGTATCAAATGTATACTATCCCATTAAACTTATGTCCACAGTAGGAACACAAAAAATAATATTTTTATTTTATTTCTTTTCTGTTGTCTCCCACTTGTATCACCTATAAAGAGTTTGTTTTGCACTTACGGACATCATGATACAACATAAGTTGGTTTGGTGATCTGTTGTGGCCGTACTGGAAGGCTACTGATTCCTCCAAAGTATGCCAGGAAGCAGATTTTTTCAGTGTACGAATAGGAGATTGTGTGTGTGTGTCGGCATGATAATAGTTGAAGACAATATCCAAACACTGAGACGGAGTGACGGTGACGGTGACCCAGTGGTGCCGCGTTTTCGACACAACAGTGTGAAACAAGGCCTTGGTGTGAAATACTAGAGTGTTGCCAACTTGCCATCATCACGGCTACATTTTCCACATACCGGCTCTTAATTGGCAACTCAACATTGTGAGTTGTAAGGTGTCAATATTCTGCTGATTAAATCATTCGTGTAGAAGAAAACGTATATAGAAATTAGTTAATGTTTACACTTGTATCACATTACTGATGATTATATTACTTTCGTTGTATTGTTATGTGTCTAAAAAAAACTAATTATTTAGAACTCAATTGTTTATACAGGGGAAATGAATTATAAGTGTATATAATGGTGTTTTAATGCAAAATTACAGCAATCATATTTGTAAACTTAACAAAACATCAATAAACATATTATATAACAAGTAACATGGAAGTGCATAAACATGAAGGCATGCTTAAAGACAATCCATTTCGTCGCACTTGCATCGGTTGACTCTTCAATAATAACAGAAAATTTGTTTTGTCTCAACTGTAGCACCAAGTCCTCTGAAATAACACATCCCAATTTTTTTGTAATATTTGTGCATTTAGTTCTCTTCATTTGCAATCCTTGGGCAATAGCAGAGTCAGGAAATATTGCCTTACAGAGATCAGTCAAATGGTCAGCAATGAGGAATGGCAAATTATGCTCAGCTATAAAACAAATAATTAACATCATTGCAAGGTTTATTTGGGCACTATGATTTATAAGACCTGCTGAAGTACTATGTCCCGGCTGATCTTGCTGGATGAAACTGGCGGCGTGTATCTGTGTCTCCTGTGAAAAAGAACATAAGAAATCATATAATTACGATAGCTACCCTTAACATAATATATTTTTCTATAAATATATTTGTATGGTAGATCCATTTTCTACGTGTGTGTAGCACTTCATGTTTTGTCTTTCCGGTTATATTATTATTATGCATGCAGAACTACGAAATGTTTATGCTCCCAAGAGGATTAATATTTTATAATATTATAAATAATTTTATACCGTCCATTGTATCAGTGCATTAGATTAAGTAATTCGAACAACCATACTATGGCAGTAGGATTGTAGAACATCTATTTGGCCAAAAGAATAAAGGTAAAGAAGTAAAATATTGATAATATTAATTTTGAAAAAAAATACATATAAAACTTCATTCACATAAACACATTAAATAATAAGTGGAGGCTGTTGCAAAGGCTAACTCCTCGATATCGAGCTTTATGTCGTCATAATTCACTAGCCAATCACAGTGCACGCCGCACGGACGATAGCCAATCAGAGAAGTCAGTAAGAAGTGACGTAGTGTCGGAAAATTTCATTCATAATCCAGGCAGATTTGCTAATAACTTCACCATTACCCTACTCAACCCCTACAGACAGTTACATAATTTATGAACTGCCCGTTGATGGACAGATTATTGTTATAATAGAGCCTTACCATGTGTCGTTTAATTGTTGTCAAGTCACCTGAAAATGTCTTCTGGCATTTCTTGCAGAAGGCTTTTGTTGGTTCTCCATTAACCCTCGATAATCATGGCTTAAATTCCTCTTTCTGTAACCATTCATCTCTCAATTTCCGCTTACTAGCCATAGTAACCTGAAAATATATAATTCACTGCCTCAATATATACAAAAGTCTTAGGTAGACATCCCATTTTCTTTTCTGAACTTTAGACCATTTTCTGTTAATATTGTAAAGAATAACTCCTTCATTTTTACAATAGAGGTAAACACTTGCAGAATCACAATCCACAGAAGTTTGTTGTATATTTACACTTACCGGAGTTAGAGCGAACAAATTAGATGAAATAATTCCAAAGAATACTGATAGCTTTGGAGTACCTTCGGAGTTGTGGTGTCTATGAAAACAGCCACAGAAGTGACAGTGCAAGCTGATATCTGTTTACTGTACCTGTCATAATTTGACGGATATTTGCTTCTTGCTGACAAATTTTTACCCAATTTGTAAATATATTACAAATTTCGACTCGGATACATCTAATAAAATTTCTAAATTAATAATTTCATCATGTTTTAGTTTGAATAAGGCTGATTATGAAATGTAGAATTTTATTCTACACTCTGAGGAATAAAAAAACTTCTATTTAATATGTGAAAAAATATAATTGGGGATCGTGATTGTCAATGAAACACATGCAGTTGTTTATATTATTTGTTGTCTTACAAGTATTACATTATTTACTCATTACATATAGATTTATACAAGATTTTTTTTGCCGACAGTGGATGTGGAAAAATATTCTACGTGCGGTTGCCATGTGTCGCTATTTTTCCACGTTAGCAACCAGAATTCTACAAAACGGCAACACTGAGTCACTGACACCCCAACCTTTCTAACCCCAACATCATAACAATCTCAAATAATATTTAGGTCACAGGGTGCTGTTGGTAATGGGAAATCCGAAGACTAGATTCCTCCAAACTACGAAGAAAAGCTGGTCACCTCAACATAGATACCTGTAATCATTCCTTTGATGAGTTTGGAGGAATTAAGGTCTGTCACCTATCTCCCCAAATAATAAGCGGTTCTATTAAAATCCTCACTCTTAATTAACCAGACAGTGAAATATTATTATATATATTCAGTGGCGAGTTTTGTCATTCACGAATTTTACATTACAAGGCCGTGAAAAGTTAATGGGACTGTTGAGTGTGGTTACTTCCTGTTGTGCTAATGGAAGTATTCAGTGCAAGAGTGATATATCCGGTAAATAGATGAAACAGAGAGAGAGAGAGAGAGAGAGAAAGAGAGAGAGTTATTATTGCCCATCTTCCTCATTCAGTAGGACTAAACTATTCCGCCTCCCAGTTTGAAGGAAATTGGAACCCTCCATTTCACAAACAACTATTTAAATTTTGTATCTCGCTATATACAAACTATTAATAATATTTGTTAATGTTATAGGAAAAAAAAAAAGGCAATAATGAAGTTGAATGATCAAAAAAAGAAAAAAATCCGAATTAATAAAATTTTACTGGAAAATCATCAACTGCTTGCAATTACCCATCTACTGCTTACAATCACCCATCTACTGGTTACAATCACCCATCTACTGCTTACAATCACCCATCTACTGCTTACAATCACCCATCTACTGGTTACAATCACCCATCTACTGCTTACAATCACCCATCTACTGCTTACAATCACCCATCTACTGGTTACAATCACCCATCTACTGCTTACAATCACCCATCTACTGCTTACAATCACCCATCTACTGCTTACAATCCCCCATCTACTGGTTACAATCACCCATCTACTGGTTACAATCACCCATCTACTGGTTACAATCACCCATCTACTGCTTACAATCACCCATCTACTGGTTACAATCACCCATCTACTGCTTACAATCACCCATCTACTGCTTACAATCACCCATCTACTGGTTACAATCACCCATCTACTGGTTACAATCACCCATCTACTGTTTACAATCACCCATCTACTGCTTACAATTACCCATCTACTGCTTACAATTACCCATCTACTGCTTACAATTATCCATCTACTGCTTACAATCACCCATCTACTGGTTACAATCACCCATCTACTGCTTACAATCACCCATCTACTGCTTACAATCCCCCATCTACTGGTTACAATCACCCATCTACTGTTTACAATCACCCATCTACTGCTTACAATTACCCATCTACTGCTTACAATTACCCATCTACTGCTTACAATTACCCATCTACTGCTTACAATCACCCATCTATTGCTTACAATCCCCCATCTACTGGTTACAATCCATCTACTGCTTACAATCCCCCATCTACTGCTTACAATCACCCATCTACTGCTTACAATCACCAGTCAGCTACTTCCATCAACTATATGAATTCACTAATTAAAAAAAATACTTTTATAATCACTCATCAACTTCTCGCAATCACGCACAAATTAATAATCCTCCCCAAACTTTCATCTGTTACTAACAAAACTTTCTCATCCCCCTTTTCGCCACGACATCATCAACGACTCGCAATCGTCTACCAACTCCTCGCAACCACTCATTATCAACTCCAGTTTCAGTCAGTCTCCCATCAGCTAGTTAACCACTCGCTCGCGTCAGTCACTCATTAGTTTCTCTCAATCGCCCATGAAATCGCAGCCAGTCAGACCGAATGCTCGCTCGACTTCCAATCACTTAGCCAATGGTATCTAAGTGACGCCTGGACCACCGAACTGTGAAGCACGACTGGTTATGAAATGGAGGGTTGGAGGCGAAGAACAGGGAGATGGATAGAGTGATTGATGGATGCAGAGAATGGTGGAGTGATAGATGGATAGGAAGGATGATGGACAGGCAGAGAAGTACCGGTAGACTGAGGGATGGATGGAGAGACTGATAAAGTGATGGAGTGATAGATGGATAGGATGATGGATAGAGAGGTACAGTAAACTGATGGATGGATGGATGGAATTTTTAAAGGGATAATTGATAAGTAGATAAATGAGTAAGATGATGGACAGAGAGGTACACTCTCCCAAAAAAGTATCGGCATTGCTGGCTAGATCCTGCTGAGAAAAGATCGAAGCTACATGTATGACTGTACTGTGGGGTTGGTATTCCTGCTGGCAATGAGTTGACTCTCATTTCTGTACTAACGTGAAATCCTCTAGCATACATAATTCATGCATTAGGCAAGTCGTGGAGTAAGAGTTGTGACTTCATTTTTTACAGATATAAGTTATGTGATTTTAATGATTGATGGTTTTGGGGGAGGGGAAATTTACTGAATTATTGAATATAATGAGAATGATAACCCAGAGAATAAAGTTACCAAATCAGATTTTAACCAAAAAGGAATCTTTGAGTAGATTCGCTGTAACTGTAGTATTTTGTCTTAAATATAATGCAGTTATAGCATAGGGTAGGATTAAGTAGGCTTATGCTTTTTCTTCTCATACTTCTAAATAAAGTTTTGTAAAGTAACACAAACAGACATTGCCCTCTCCAGAAAGTGACGTGTATAAACAAACATGTGAAGCAATCAACACCTCAAAGATTCACTCGATAATCTCGGGGCCTCTGTCTCAGGCCACGACTGGCGGCCTCCTGTCCCGAGGTAGAGGTATGTAAAAAAAAGTAAAAATAAAATAAAATAAATAAAAAGAAAGATAACGTTATATACCATTCGGCAACTGCGGTGTGGATTAGCTGAGTTTACAGCATTAGAAAGGGGCAAATCTTAAGATAATATTTTCAATTTCTCTATTAGCTAAAGAAATGCGAATATGTTTCGATTTGCATCCACTATAGTTTCTCTGACTTATGAAGCAATACGAATATGCATAATTGGCAACTGATGGGCAGGAATACCACTATCTGTAAGGTTTCAAAGCAATGTACAGTCACTCATAAAAGTAAAGACACCCCCAGGCAAGACACCTATTAAGTGGTGTGATATTGGTTCTGGTAACATTGTTCCTGACGTCAGAGGTGGTGGTGGTGTGGGTGGTGTTTGGAGGAAGGTTGGTTTGCTCGAAACATTATCCCAACTCATGCTTCGTCTCATCTACCATTAGTTACAAATGTGTCGAGCAAATCAACTTCATCTCTCAAGCGACATCACTGACGTCACTTACACTGTTGCCAGAACCGATATCACAAGTATAAGAAGATGACTGGCCTGGAGGGGTCTTAATTTTTATGAGTGACTGTACCATAATGCTACGTTTATTGTAGTTTTCGTTCATTCGTTTTAATGCCGATACTTTCTTGGGAGAGTGTACAATACAGTAGACTGGTTGATGGATAGATAGATTGTTGAAGTGATGGAATTATTGGTAGACAAATAGAAAGATCGATATGTGAATAGAGAGATAGATGGTGAGAGAAAAAGAGAGATTTCCAAAGACAGCTATGACTGATAGACAAGCAGACAGACTAAAGGATAAAGAGAGATATAGACGGACACACGGACAAACATAAAAATAGATATTATGTAATCTTCAAAGTGTTTCCTGAGCTGTATCCTAAACCACTATAGTTATCCTTATATTCTGATGGAAGGGGGAACGTCGCGCCCTTCTTTGTGGCCCTACTAGAGAGCTCTGGTAATTTACTTTGGGTCGTTACTGTATGCTGTAAGTAGCCCGTGACTCTTGCGAGGCCCCGAGATTATTGAGTGTCGCTCTAGATGAGACAGTGGAGCTTCATGATGTTGATAGCCTCTCTTCTGCCCAACTAGATGACGACACTTTATTTATACACGTCACTATCAGGAGAGAGCAGCTTTATAATCACTCACATCATCTTGGAATATGGTCGGGCATCTTCTATGGTGTGAATTAATGACGATATATGGGGTATTTTCTTGACGTGTCGGTGCGGCCAGGATATCTGAAGAACAGGCGACCCATCAGATCACTTCAGAAAACCCACAGACGTTTCTCGTGGACTTGAACCTGGGTCCTTGATGACTGCCATCCGTCACTGTATCCACTCTGCCACCGCCTCCAGTATAGTATAGTGGTGTGAGTGTGTGTGTGTTGGGTAATGTGGGTGTCTATGTGTGTGAGTGTGTACTGAACGGTAATGAGTCGAATCAATGTTTGTTTCCACGGGAGAAGGTAATGGCTTGAAACTCAGGCGCTTTCTACCGTGTTGTCTGTGTGTGTGTGTGTGGTGGTTTAATGTGTGTGTGTGTGGTGGTTTAATGTGTGTGTGTGTGTGTGGTGGTTTAATATGTGTGTGTGTGTGGTGGTTTAATATGTGTGTGTGTGTGGTGGTTTAATATGTGTGTGTGTGTGGTGGTTTAATATGTGTGTGTGTGTGGTGGTTTAATATGTATGTGTTTGTGATGGTTTAATAGATGTATGTGCCTGGGGATTTATGTGTGTGTGTGTGTGTGTCAGCAAAAAAGTGAGTAAGTAAAAGACATACTTAGATAAGTCGCTATAAAATAGGATGGAATGATAGATAGATAAAAAATAAATATTGACAGATAAAAAGATATAGGTAATGATGATGATGATTTAATGTTTCATACTATTACTATTATTATTATTATTATTATTTTTTTTTTTTTTTTAGTAGATCTTCAGCAAAACACCTAGCAAAGCCTGTACACTCTCCCAAAAAAGTATCGGCATTTTACTGAATGAACGAAAACGACAATAAACGTAGCATTATGGTACATTGCTTTGAAACCTTATAGATAGTGGTATTCCTGCCTATCAGTTGCCAATTATGTATATTCGTATTGCTTCATGAGTCAGAGAAACTATAGTGGATGCAAATCGAAACATATTCGCATTTCTTCACCTATTAGAGAAATTTAAAATATTATCGTAAGATTTGCCCCTTTCTAATGCTGAAAACTCAGCGAACCCACACCGTAGTTGCCGAATGGTATATAACGTTATCTTTCTTTTTAAATATTTTATTTTTACTTTTTTTTTATATACCTCTACCTCGGGACAGGAGGCCGTCAGTCGTGGCCTGAGACGGAGACTGAGGCCCCGAGATTATCAAGTGAAGCTTTGAGGTGTTGGTTGCTTCACATGTTTGTTTATGCACGTCACTTTCTGGAGAGGGTAATATCTGTTTGTGTTACCTTATGAAACCTTATTTAAAAGTATGAGAAGAAAAAGCATAAGACTACTTAATCCTACCCTATGCTATAACTGCATTATATTTAAGACAAAATACTACAGTTACAGCAAATCTATTCAAAGATTCCGTTTTGGTTAAAATCCGATTTGGTAACTTTATTTTCTGGGTTATCATTCTCATTATACTAAATAATTCAGTAAATTCCCCCTCCCCCAAAAACCATCAATCATTAAAATCACATAACGTATATCTGTAAAAAATGAAGTCACAACTCTTACTCCACGACTTGCCTAATGCATGAATTATGTATGCTAGAGGATATCATGTTAGTACAGAAATGAGAGTCAACGCATTGCCAGCCGGAATACCAACCCCACAGTACAGTCAGACATGTAGCTTCGATCTTTTCTCACCAGGATCTAGCCAGCAATGCCGATACTTCTTTGGGAGAGTGCCCTGGATTTTCATCTGAATTTGTGGCAATGGCGGCATCACTAACATTTTTACTGAACTAAACTTTGACTTTGTGATTATACTTTAGCTCTCGGTTCCTCCAAGGCTTGACCAGATTGATCTCAATTTTAATTATCATCATCACATTATTATTTTATTATTATATTTACATCACACACATCCTGATCAAAGGTATCAGACAGTATCTTATCTCAACACACTGTTCTGTACACTAGTGTTGGTATTCCCAGTTTCCTAAATTGTTCTTCATAACTCAGGTTCCTCAGGGTTGGTACCAACTTGTTTGCTCTTTTTTGTACATTTTCTGTTGCTTCTATACCTTTAAATAAATAGGTGACCCATACCTGATTACATAATCCAAATGGGGTCTGATTAATGCAACATATAGCGACTTAAATAAAATTCCATTCAGAAATACATATGATTCAGTCCCATAATATTTTTTGGTTCTATATCTCTTATCTTGCTGTCAATTACCACACCAGTATATTTCTCTAAATCTGCTCCAATATGTTTACACTAATGCAATATTCCTCGTCTCCTGTATCACATTTTCCGACTCGCATACTCTTATCCTCCTGATATCGTTAGCATAAAGGTACATTTCATTCCTTTACTAGGACTTCAGGAAGATAGTTGAAAAAAAAAAAAAAATGATTCCAACACTGACCCTTGAGGAACTCCGCTATTCATTTCATGCCATTCGGAGTTTGGGCCAAATACTATTACACGCTGCTTTATACATAGATGATGATGATGATGATGATTAAGATTGTGAAGAGTGTGTACAGAAAACTCTCTCACACTCCTCTCTTCTTCTTACCCTTTATCCATTCTTTATTCCTTCATTATAAATTTTTCCATCACCTAAAATTCTCTCTCCATTCCTTTTACCTCCCTTGTCTTCCATTTTTTACTCCTCCCGTCTCAAACATGTCTTCGGCTCTTCTATTTCCTCTCCATCTCCTTCCCTCATTTGGTTTCTATTTCTTTCCTCTATTTACGTTTCTCCTTCCTTGACCCCACATCTCTTCTCTCCCTTTCTTTCCTCTTTTTCTGGTTCTTCCCTGTCTCCTCCTCCTTTCTTTATATTCGTTTCCCATTCCTCCAGTTCTCTCTTTTTATTTCACTTCTCTCCTATCTTAACCTTCCCTCTTCTTTATAATATTTCTGTATCTACTCTCCTCTCCTTCCCTCTTCGCTCTACTGTATATTCATTTCTCTTTCTCTCCTTCCTACTCCTTTCCCTCCAATGTCTTCTAGTTTCCTCTTGTCTCTATGTTTTGTTTCTCTCTCCTTGTCCATCTCTTCTCTTTGTATATTCTTTGTCTCCTTCATTTCTCTCCTTCTCACCTCTCCACATTTTGTTTACTTTTTCTCCTCCCTTTTCAGCCCATTATTACCATTTTTACCTCCTCTTCATTCCTCTATTTTTCATTTATTATTTTATTTCTTTCCCTTCCTCTCACCTTTCCTTTTATTTCTTCTCTACTTCACCTCCCTTCTCCTCTCTTCTCCAAACTATCCCTCTCTCCTCCTCTTGTTTCACTCATTCCAACTCCTCCCTTCTCTCTCCCGTAAAGTAAAAGGCGAAAGTAGTAGTAAGTAGATGTTAGGATTAGGCTTCAACCACTTTTCCTACTTTCCTATAAAATTCCTTGTGTGTTCTTTATAATAAACAAGGTGTTATATTCTATTTGTGTTTTCACATCGATACCCGGTGGAAGTGGTGGGTAGGGAGGAGCCTTGTCCTTTTTCCATCCTTTCCTTCAAATAATACGAAGTCTAGATTAGAGTAGTTAAACAGGTAAAAGGCCACTATGGGCATCCTGTTGCCTGTACTTCCTTTGTATTCCTTTGTATTCTGTTTCCTATTCTGTTCTATCCTCCCTCCTTTTCCTCTATTCGGCTATTTCCTAGTTTCCTCTCGTCTTTTCTCCTCTCCTGCCCTATTCATCTACTTTCTTTCTCCTTCCTCTTCTCTCCTCCTTCCTCCTGGTTTCCTCTCGTTCTCTCTTCTCCCCCATCCTCTGCTCATCTCTCTCTCTCTCTCTCTCTCTCTCTCTCTCTCTCTCTCTCTCTCTCTCTCTCTCTCTTCTGCAAAATCAACCATAAACCAGACCCTGATCAACACACACACATACAAACACACACACAAACACATATACACAGAGAGCTGGTCGATGGCCGTGCTGTGGTTATCAGGGGTGACTGGAATAAGTTACGATTCTGTAGTTAGTTTTTTAGGGGGAAAGCTGCTGAATCCTCCAACCTTTGCCAGGAAACATACTGATCTGTTTATTGTAACAGCTTTCAGGAATCGGTAGCCGACAGAATTTGAGTCACACTCCTATCTGACAGGGAATGAAATAGAAAAAGAGAAAAGAAAATTAAGTATTTGTTTTCCATCGTGTATCTATTTAAGGAACCCTGTGATGTAGTAAGGAAATTGAATCCTTCAAATATTGCCACGAAACACCGCCTATATTGAATGAGCCACCAAGTCGCATACACGATCACAGAGGTCTTAAAAAATTCTTTCACTTCTTCTTTGAGTCACATATTCAAAATAGTAATTTCCTTCGATACGTTTTATACAGGTTTTTAAAGGAAATATAATTTTTACAATTTTGACTGAAAAAAGTTAATGTATTGACATATCTTACATAATTATATACGGTATAATTAGGAATTGTGTAGTTTTTGTAAGTGTGTGTGTGTGTGTGTGTGTGTGTGTGTCCGTAATCCGCAGACTACAACATTCATGCAATCCCCAAATCCATCACGGAGCTCATGATTTCTACACGGTGTGAAAATCAGACTTAGCGGCTCATAGATTGAGTTCGTGACACCGCATTTTCTCAAGCTCAAGAATTAGAAATACTAATATGAGCCACGAAATATATTGATGCACCATAAACTATATTTTACTGACGCGGGTAATGCTTACAGAGAGAGAGAGAGAGAGAGAGAGAGAGAGAGAGAGAGAGAGAGAGAGAGAGAGAGAGAGAGAGAGAGAGAGAGATGAAAGTGGGGTACGTGTTTTCTCTCTCTCTCTTTATGTATATGTGAGGGTTAAGGAACTTCCCCTCATAACTATACAACAAAGAGGGGAATCTGGGACGCCTCTTGATTGGCTGGCAGCTAGAAGTGGAGGTAAATATAACGCTGTTTATTTTCCCTGATATTTTCTTTCCTTTCCTGGAGACTCACCCTGTTTATTTTCTTGAGTTATTTTCTTTGCGATTTTCTTTTCATTCCTTGAGAATATCCATATGTGTATACGGTATAATTATGTAGCTACTGCCTTTCTTTGTGATTCCCTTATATTTTCTAGTTTACTCTATATTCCTCTTTATTTCTATATTTACTCGTCTTGCTACTTTTCTTTGGATTATTATATAAATTTGCGAATGGGAGTAGGAGAGAGTAAATTGTAAGGACTATCGATTTCTGTAAACATTGTCAGGAAACAACAGACAACCTCAGCGTTGCCAAAATAAAATCTAGATGTTTTGGTAGTAAAGACTGGGGTAGAAACGAGTAGCGCCTACAGTTTACCGTCAAGAGAGTTGTCCCCTTAAAATAAACGGGGAATGTTGTCTATAAAGTCTTCTCCTCCAGTGGTGGCCCCTTCGTCCTCATGTTCTGCTATTCATTCCTCTACGACTCCACAGACAACGACAAAGGTGTAATAAATCATCCCTTGACGGTGAATTAGGGGAAAATATATTCCTTGTAACTTTAGCAGGAAACAAAGTACCCCCGCATAAACCAATAAGGGGATGAGTTTCGATAGGTTGTCTGAAGGATTCTCGAGCTCTACGAAATAATGCATTCACTAAAGAGAGTTAGGTCGAGGGATCTGTTTCGTAAGTTAGTCTGAGGGAACCTTTAGCGCTTCAATGCATCCACAGCAAATTACCTCCTAAGGCGACCCTCTCCACCGATAAAATTACCCATCACCAAACCTTCTCGAAAGTTGGATCGTAAGGGGTGCTGTGTGTGTGTGTGTGTGTACATTGGGTACACAGTTAGGTGCTCGTTATTATTATTATTATTATCTATTTCTGAGACACTGAGGTGTGTGTGTGTGTGTGTGTTGGAGAACATAGGGTACATAGTTAAGGGGACATCATTATAATCTTTCCTGGGACACAGAGGTTATACTGATTCCTCCAAATTATTAAAAAAAAAAAAGCAGACCACCTCTTCCGAGATTGTGTATTTTTATCTGTAATAATATAGTAGAGTTGTATGTTTTCGAGCCAGCCGAGTTATCTAGTATATTAATAGTATTTTGCACAGTACAGTATTATTATATTATTTCATTTTTTAACGTGAGGCAACGAGTATTTTAGAGCGTTGTGCTTGTGTTCATCACAGCGTACCATGTAATCACTACTAACATACCATGTAAACACGATGAATCTATCAGATAAACAACACAAGCTTACCGTATAAACGCCACCAACCTACCATGTAACTACCAGAACCCATAACACGTAAACACCACAACCCACAATGTAACCATAATAATAACTGGCCATATGAACATTTCACCCTGTACAGCACCAAGAGGCAAGGCAGGTAAAACATAAGATTAGCTAGGGTCAGGTATAAACAGACTACCTGCCCAGAGCCGGCATAAAATAAATAACTAATAGATAGGCAATAAGATAACCAGGTATCACAAACTATTTATCAGTATATGTACACTCGTGCACCACAGTCTCTAGCCCACCTGAGTTTGGGCCGGAGATATGGCTCAGATCCTTTCTGGACGACAGCCCACACAAACACGAACAAACGTTTCGAACCGATACAAGCTTGACTCGCTGTTTGACATATATAATGTTTTTTTTTTTTTTTTTTTTTTTATTAATTGCGCCGTAGCGTCAATCAACAGGCAGGCAACAATACATACAGGTGGGCGGGACCCATGAGAATCCAATGACTACAACCACACATACACACGCACACACACACACACATACATCACGAAAACATAACAGAATGGAGCACAAGCATACAGACAAATATTTACATTATGACCTATTTACTAACGCTTTCAGGGCCCGTGTCGCACTGTTTTTCGGGAATAACTATGTAACTAAAAGTTGGATCAGTATGATGTTTTGCCACGGGTTATTTCACACCTTCCGCTAATTTTTGGCACTATAATGGATTACCAAAAGTGAATAATTAAGGCACTTGTCCCCGAGAAATGCGTCATTTTTATGAAATTTAACACTGGGATACGAACGATCATAGTGTGACGTATATACCACGTCAGTCCACAGGCTCCACCCATCCCCAAAGGGCGCCAAAACCCTTAAAGTATTGCCCACATCATTACAGGCAATACTCCCCTACGGGGCAAGCACGAGGGAAAAAAGGAATACAGGGATAGCTGTCTTATATCCAAAGGATAATATATATTCAGTAGTCTATCCCACTACGATGGTGAACAAATGGCAGTGCCTTTATTTAAAGGATATAATGTAACAGATATTCTAATTATATTTGTTTGTTATTACTTTTCAACTTATCACCTTCATTTTTCTTACCCTCTTCCCCTCACCCTCGCCTCAAATCATCACATTTCTTCTCTCCTATATCCACCTACGTTAATACAGTATGCACTTCTTTAAACCCGGGTTCTTCAAATTACGGGTCCCGAATTCCTCCAAACTGGGTCGTAGGCTCACAAAAATAAATACATGAATAAAATAGAATAATAATGTTCATGACAATAAAATAAATATGAAGTTCATACATGAATCCACCTAACATATTTTTACAATCGAATATTCATATATTTAATTATCAATAAAACAAAATCATTGCACCTTTAAGATGTTTTGTCTAACATTGGTGAATCAAAGCCTGTGATATTCTCCACCTTAAACTTGGTCAGTGGAAACTGGTAAGTAACATTAGATGATAAAAGTCAACCCAATACTACATTTCGTACTCCCCATGGTTATTATGAATACATTCGTAGACCATTTGGGTTATGTAATGCTCCATCCACATTTCAGCATATGGTCAATTTTCGAGTTGGCGTTATTAATAATCTAATCTAAACTATTTGATTATTTTTCTAAAGACGTACATTCATAATAAGTAACAATAAAGAAGCTTATCCAGAGATTACATTAGGTAGGCCTCAAACTTTAAATGTCTATGTGTCATTTTCTTACCAGGATATTATAATTTTAGGTTATACATTAACCGCCACTGTGCTCCATACACAATCTGATGAAATACGAGCAATGAAAGTATTCACTATTCCAAATAAATGCTACTAACGTAAAATAATTCTTGGGTTTATGTTCTTATATAGAATCTTTGTAAAGAATTTTTCACAAGTAGCTAAACCTCTAAATAATCCCCTCGAGATTTTGTATGGATGCCAGAGAAATAGCTGAGCTTTGAATTATTAAAGGTTAAGTAATATAAGCTTCAATTCTTGCGTTCCCAAATATTCATTACCTTATAACATGTGTACAGATGCTTCTTCAGTAGGCTAAGGCGCTGTATTTATGTAAGAGATAGCTATGGGTCTATGTCAGGTATGTGCTTATGCTTAGGAATATTAAATGCGCAGGGAACTCGTTACTCTGTAACAAAACAGGAAACTTTAGCAATCTTATGGGCACTTCGTACTTTAGAGAAATCGTATTAGGCTATCCTTTACAAGTTTTCGCGAATTACCAATCGATCCTTGGCTTACTATAGCCTCAAACCCAGACGGAAAATTAGCCAGATAATATCTAACCATTCAGGAATTTCTCCCGCATATTGATGTTAACTACCTTCCAGGACGATTAAATAAGGTAGCAAATCCCTTAAACAGTCATCTTGTCCTTTTAGTTCCGAGGACACCCATGGATTTTGACCTTAATGCGGTTCGTAAACATTAGCAAATGGATTCTATGATAAATGTAATAAGATATTCATTAAACCCTGAGGATGAAAATAATGGACCAGAATTACCCAGTCACTTAAATAACTTTTCCCTTCATGATGATATTATTTACAGAAAACTAAGGAAACGTGACGTACAAACCAATCAAATAGTGATACATCGAATAATGATTCCCTCAGTATTAATTACCCTTATATCATAATGCAGCAGGACATCCTGGGAGAAATAGGTACCTAACCACTCTCCATACAATATACTATTAGCATAAACTAAGGGTAGATGATGATACACATATATCGCTCAGTGCGAAACATGCAATGCAAATAAAGGCCATACATTTGGACCTCTGCTCCATGACGGGAATCCCTAATCCTGGACAAACCATGGAAGTAGTAGGAATACATCTACTTTCCTTACCAATTTCGAATCAGGACACAAATAAGTTATTACCTATGGTTAACCATTTTCTAGATGTCTAGTGGCAGCACCACTATGATAAAAACCGCAAAAGTAAGTGCACATATATTTAAAACCAAATTCATATGCCCATATACATGTCCCGATATTATAAAAGGTATCTGATTTCTACTACATTAAGCAAACGTTTGTATTAATATATCTCCCAGTATCTGATGGGTTAACAAAACGGCAAAACCGTAAAATACTAGAAGTACTTCGTGGCACAGAAATAATTAAAATCCCTCCACATGGGAAGACTGCATCGATATGACAGTCTATAAACACTACAAAAAACAGAAATAAAAGGAAAAATTCCTCACGAAATACTATATGGAGTACAGAAACGTCTTCCATATGATATAAAATTGCCACACAGAAGCCTTGCTACAACGTGGACAACTACGCTGAACCACAGTGGGTTGCATTTCAACAATTTCATCATGATGTTCAAAACAAATTACAGGCTTGCAGGAATAAAATGCATAATCGCCGACATAACAAAATAAATTATAGGCTTGCAGGAATAAAATGCGTAATTGCCGACATAACAAAACAAATTATAGGCTTGCAGGAATAAAATGCGTAATCGCCGACATAACAAAGCAAATAACTCAAATGTTCACTCCATGTGATAGCAAAATAATACGGGTACCCGATCGAACTTCGAAACTTCACACAGTCATATCTTTAGTAGGCAATAAACTTATAATAAAGAATAATTTTACTCAGGTGGTTGATATTGTTTATGTAAACAGAATAAAGAAATTGGTAAAATGCGCGCAAAAACCTAACATTCAAAATAAAACCAATCAATATCTCTGGAACATCAAGAATTTTCTCTTCCTAGTAATATTATCCCTACTATTGATGGTAATAAAATAAACAATTACAAACAAAAACTCTGATCGGTTTCCAATGAAATATAATAATTCTTTTTATAGATGTGGCCCAAATCAACCTTTATAACGGTTTTCGTGTCTATACTCGCGGCGGCTACAAGTTCCGACGAAGTACACAACACAAAAGATGACGTCTTAAATCCGAGAGCTCTCGTTTACAATTTTATCAAACAGTTGAAAAGAAAAAGAAAATAATAGACTATTGGGGACGAACGATAGGATCACTATTTCTTATTCTTTACAAGATATATATGAATTATTACATAAATTTTCTGCCATTAAGCAGTGGTTACAGATACCGGTATTTAATGATACACTAGTTTTGTGTGACAGGTATCACACGAAAATAAACCAATTTAAATGCATTATATTCTGTAATGTCCTTTCACTATTGGGCGCCCTAGGAATAAATTCAGCGACTCAGGTAATATTGCTCACTTATTATACAAATATATAATGGCCTAGAGCCATCATCACAGCCCAGAGCATGGTATAGATAATTTTTAAGTTAAATTTCATGAGCACTATATGGTACTGCTTAGATAGTGGTATACAAGCATTATCCCATACATAAAAGGTTGCGGGACAAGCAGTTGCAAATCAAGGTAAGATAGAGTAACAGGTATATACTGTATTAGAGTTCAAATCATTGCACAGAAATTAAATACGATTTATATAGCTTTACATGACCAACGAAAGAAAATATCTACATATATGGAATTATCACATCATATTTTTAGGCTTCTATTTATTTCTGTGAGTTAGCAGGAAAATGAATTGCAGGTGAGGAACTTAGAGAGGAATGACAACCATTTATTAAGAGAGTATTTACTGCGAGTAAGGTAAGATCAACTCACAATTATTACCACTCCAACAGCTACGAAATGCAATGGTACAATCAATGATGAAGTACCATCTTACTTAGAAATCTTTCATACCTACTTGAAATATTATTATACAGTCATGCGTGGTATTTTAACATAAGATCATATCCTCATTATTATTATTCCCATAAAAGGTAAAATGTTTTTCACAAGCTACGTACTTCAACAATTCCCAATGAAAATGGAAGTAATCCTTTAATGTTCGATTTTCATCCAATAAGTGTTATACTTAGTGATCATGTCATCAGTGACACACAACTGCTCAAGTGCAATGTTGCATATCTTCATTTATATGTTTGTCCTACATATTTATTTGCATTTAAGTCTCCACATGGTGCAAAATCTCCACTTCTTGGGATCAAAGTAATACTAATCAAACACTATATGCGTGTACATTCATATCTATTACTAATCAAACTCTCTTTCATCATCAATTTTAATTTCCACTATCTATACTTACCTGCTGATACACAATTAACACTAATTTGCCCTAACCACCCTACACATGGTATGGTTCAAGGCTACTATAAAGAAGCAGGCTCATAGGAAATACGATCCAAGGGAATCGTTACCTTGCCTAGTAAACATAAATTGCTTGAAAACATAACACACTCTCTTCCACCTTTCAACATATTTCATTTAAAATCGACTTGTTTAACATCTCTTAATTATCAGTTGTTTCAGAAAAATTGAAACTATTAAGTTACTCAATGAGAATATGATTCAAACATCCTTATTATATATATCATTTGCTTCCTCAATATATTGATCAAAATAAATCTTGGTACCAATGTTTATTATCCCATGTCTTATCTTTCTGGCATGTACTATAATATTTATATATTGTATAAGACAGTCTCCTATACTATTTTTGTATTGTATAAGAAAGAACAATCGAAGTATACTGAATTATCTTGTATTGAAAAGGATAAGACTGTTATTTCACAGCCACAACATAGCAACACGGCTCCCCCCTCATTAATATGTGAATCTTTAAGCATAGGTTAGCTTATATACACACAATAACATGCACCTAGCCAAACACATTAATTTTAAGATGATTTCTTTATGTACCAATGTATTTATATTCATGTATTACCGATAATGTTAATTTTAAGCATACGGTGTGCCTATGTCTTTGATGTCTATTTTGTATTAATATTTAAGTATTCATTATTAATTTCCTAGCACCTCTGTCCCTTTCCTCTGGATGAATCATCCTTGGATATACCAAGTATTGTAAAATTTGTTCCCACAATAAAGTTATATTCTGGGACAGATTGGGTAGCGGGACTGAGCGATTGTACAGCACCAAGAGGCAAGGCAGGTAAAAGATAAGACTAGCTAGGGTCAGGTATAAACAGACTACCTGCCCAGAGCCGAATAGATAGGCAGTAAGATAACCAGGTATCACAAACTATTTATCATTATAGGTACCTGGAGATAGTAGCAAGGGTCCTTTCAGCTACCCGAGGCATGACTCAGACCTCATGACCATAGTTCCACGTGATTCATCCTACCACATGACCACAAGTAACCCACAGTAAATCATAACCATCAAGTTGGTAATATTGTATCCAGACACAGCTGTCAACTCCAGTAGAGGATGTATATAAGCAGTGAAGTTTAACTAATAGGTATGATACTTAACACTGACTCCAAGGGCTATACACTTGTCTCCACAAAGAGAGACCATACAAATAAGACAAGGCACATCATTATCATTCCCTGTATAGATATAAGTATATATTAATAAATTAAGCCTTAAGAAACTTGTGAAGTCAATTACCTAAGAACACCACAACGCCGAGCTCGCTACCTAATACAGCAACAACAACAACTACTACTACAACTCCAAGAATTACACACAAGATTATTGTATCAGATCCTGAACGAGTTAAAGCCTTAGAGGACTGGTACAACCCTTGTGTCACATCTAATGTAGAAACTCCGCCCACTGTGCCAGCTATAAGTGGGTGGGTCAGTACGTCAGTTAGAGCGAAATATGTAAAGGGTATAGCATTAATCAGTGTGCAAATTGCATCGTGACTGGCAGAGCGGAAAATAGGAAAATATTGAAGGCTTAATAATGCACCTTCCATCAACGGGCAATGATTACAAAACATGGAAATTATTCAGAGCTTGATTCATTTTAAAACACCAATGGCGAATTGGAACCTGCAATTGGAAAAGTGAAATGCATAGTGGTGAGATTTATTCCCAAAGGCCACGCTTCCAGGACGGATCAGTTGGAGATGACACACGATATTATCACACGAATTTATGCTGAATTAAACTTGACGGTAAATTGGAGGGCTACTAAATCCTAAGCTAAGCTATATCACAAATCAGATTTCCTATTAGTAACATTGAGGTAATATGTTTTGTAAGACAATTTGGAGGAATCACTACCCCTCCGACACAGTATATCAAAACATGTTCTCCCCTGTATAGATGGATTAGACAGTCTAGATCATGTTCTGCAGAAAACAGATGACATAATTATTGTCCTATCGAGTGACAGAATGAAAACACATGAGTGATGTGGGCTATAGTTTTATTTCATAGAGTCTAATATCCCATACACTGTCCTATTGACTGCCACTCATTGGCGGCCTTGAAGCTGTAGTAGTCGATAGTAATAGATAACACACTGAGATATCTTAAAGTGGAGAGTGTTGGGAAAAGCCCATGCATATTCAGCAGTTGATAAACACCTGCTGATAATAATATTGATAATCTTAAGTATTCTATTATAAAATTTGATAAGAAATTCGTAATATTTTTACATATTTTCCTATTACTAAGTGGAGACGATGAGGTTGATAATTTGGTGTTGGCAGATAGTTTTACGGTATGATGCCCTTCCTAACAGCTACCCCCTCTGCAACCAGTAGTGAACATCATTATTACCCATTGGTGGATGGGTGAAGATCAGTTGTCTATGTGGGAGGGGCCATCGTCATTATAATAAAAATAATAATAATAATAATAATAAAAATAATAAAAATTATAATAATAATAATAATGATGATACTTATATTAATAAAAATGATCGTGATGGTGACTGTGATGAAGATAATGATAAGGAGGAGGATAGTGATAAGATGCTCATTCTTAAAAAAAGAAGGTGAGTCCACGAGAAAGAGTCCTGTACTGTACTGAGTATCTGGTTGACCTCGTACAGATTACACCTACACAGTCACGCTAACTCCCACCACCGCCACACACCTCACATCAATATACTACTCTTTGATATCAACCTTAACAGGAGATTCTCTTGTTGGTGAATTATTGGATTGTTTGTGATTCCTCCAAACTATGCCAGGAAACAACCTTAATGTTACTTTAATGAGGGATCTGTTTCGTGGCATAGTTTGGAGGAATCATAGACATTTTTATTCACCAATGAGAGAATTTTATCTTATACAAGTGGTCCGATTAGACTAGAATTTGTTCTGTTCTTCTCGTAAAATTATAGGGTTTACAATAATTGCTTTTTGATGGATGCGCCGTTTGTGATATATCAGAGTTACACACACACACACACACACACACACACACACACACACACACACAGAATTTTCATAATTATTATGTAGATTTTGATTGTATAATGATATTACTTAATAATTTTTTATATCCTACTCGATATTTCAGAGATCGGCAACACTAGTTTATGGTATTCCTAATTACATCTAAGCCTTATTAATTATCAAGTTCATAAGAAGGAAGCATAGACATACACTAATTGATATCTTTTCTCACAATTTAACTTTGCTTACTGTACAGTCACGGGCACTAATAAGTATACTACTTTGGTTGAAGTTTTGAACAGTCCAATTCACCAACGAAGTCAATCCAGTGCAGATCTTATGGTTGTGTATTTATTTACTGTCTCCAGGTATTCCAAGCACACCTGGATGCTTATTAGTGCTCGTGACTGTACATAGGGGGATATTAATAAAGGGGAAAACTCGTGTTGGGGAACTGGAGGGCTAGTGATTCCTCCAAATTATGCCCCCAAACAAATCCCTCATAAGTTATCATTGAGATGGTCTGATTCTTGCCATAACTCGGAGGAATCAGTAGCCTTGCAAAACAACAAAAATAACATGAGACTCTCTAGTTTAACGGGTGACTGATCTTATTGGTGAATTGAACGACTACTGATTCCTCCACACCAAGCCACAAAACAGCACGTATACCGAGGAAGTTGCTTCGTATCAAATTTTGGAGGAATCAGTGGCATCAAAATCATCCACAGTACAAAGTACCCTTACGTCATTATGCAAACAAGATAATACCCTCCTAGGTCTTTTGGGTCGAGCTACTGACCCCTCCAAACTATGACATATAACAGGCTGCCTTGGTACACTTGCAGCGGATGTGTTTCCTTATATTGCTTGGAGGGTTTCAAAGACTCCATCCAGTTTGCCCACATGAGATTACCATACCATTAAGGGGAGCACCTGTTTTAGGTAAGTTGGAGGGCTACCGATTCCTCCAAATTAGCCTGGGAAATAAATCACTTCAAAGATACGAATAGGGGATCAATTGAGTGACACAGCTTGGAGGATTCAGTATAGAGCTCCAAATCCACCGTCAAAAGTCTATCCCGTTTTAATGTAATGAATAACTCTACGTGAACCTGTGCTGGGCTAGGCGCGGAAATATAACTCAGATTTGTACGGCTTACGACCGACTCTCATCCATAAATTACATGCTAAGATTATATTTAGAGCTGTATTTATTTTTTAGTAGCCATGGTGTATTTGATATTTTGATGCTGTGGTGAAAGGCAAGGTTCACGTTATAAAATAATATCGTGTATAAGTGATCTACATCTTTCACAAGGATTTATATAACCGAGCACTTGTCCCTCTATACTTATAAGGTTTGACGGGATTAGGGGAAGTAAATACCAATTATTATATCATTATATATCCACATGTCAATGCTGGAAATGGAACCCAGGATAACATCTACTACTGTACTGTACTGTATTACGCTATTAGAGAAAAGGGCTACCACTAGGTCAGTATATACACAAATACATACATCATTAATTATACATAGAGAAACATATAGGCTAAAAAAAAAATATATATGGAAATGATAACGTGTTTTAATACATGAATAGCATTAGAAAAAAAAACAGCTTATAAATTGATAACGAACGAATATACATTTGTTAATGGAAAATACTGTACATTATTAAAGGAATGAAAGAATAAATGACAGAAAGAAAGAGTGAAAAAAACAACAACAGCAACAACTACTACTTCTGGTCTTTCGTATCTTGTTTTTTCTTTCTATCTGTACAAAATTCTGACTGCACTCCAATACACATTTTTTTTTTCTTCCTTTTTTTCCCTCTCGTTCTCTCGTCATCGTGTTCTTTCTTTCTGTTTTATTTTCTATCCTTTCTTTCAGACTCTCTCTCTCTCTCTCTCTCTCTCTCTCTCTCTCTCTCTCTCTCTCTCTCTCTCTCTCTCTCTTGAACGCAAAATTCCTTTCACTTACTCTCTAGATACTAAACAATTTCATTCTTTGTTACTTGGACCTGGACGTATCTTATCTCTTTCTCACTTTTTGTTCTTTCTTTATGCCTTCTTCATTCTCTTTCTCTGTTCACGCAGGGTTTTCTTTCATCACACTTTCTTTACTCCATATATATTCCTTCCCACCTGATATTTTCTTTTGCTACATATCCTTCTTCTTTCTGGCTTGCTGGGGTCTGAACATTCTATATTCTTATGGTTTATCTTATATTCACACATGTTTACTTTACGTCTTTCCCCTCCTTCAGTAATTTTTTCTTTCATAATTACTTAATTTCTCACTCACTCTCTGTCTCTCTCATTTTTTCACCTCTCTCTCTCTCTCTCTCTCTCTCTCTCTCTCTCTCTCTCTCTCTCTCTCTCTCTTGTATATTAAAGATGACCTCAAACCGATCCTATTATCAAAGCCCCATATAGATAACGTAGATACACCATAATAGTTATATACTCATTAGAAATAATTGTTAGCTTTATTATACAGACCCCCAGCTCAACCAGTATTTTAATTTACCAGTAACAAAGTGGGGAGAACCATTATCAGCTCACTATGGACAAGACCTTTATACTAACTTATAAGAGAGGTCCCTTATCCAATTTGTTAATAGCCCAACTCGTGGAATTAACGTTCTTGACCTAGTATTTGCAACAAAAGAAGACTTGATAGGGAATATTAATGTGGGTGATGAGTTTACTAACAGTGACCACCGCATAATCACATTCAGTATAAATTTCAATAGAAGCGAAATAAATTACAGCTACGAAAAAATCCCCGACTTTAGAAAAGCTAATTTTCACCAACTCAGAGCGATACTAAAAGATACCGATTGGAAATGTCTGCGAAACACTATTGACATTAATACACAATGGAACTTTTTCACTAATGCGTACACAAAAGCGGTCAAGGATAGCATACCGTTAAAAAACCGATGTTCAGCAGAAAACTTAAAGCCCAAGCGGTGGAGTAAAGAGATAGTCGACTGTTTACGCGCCAAAAAGAACGCCCATAATAGATTAAAAATCACAGACGACAATGATGAGCGAGCCAAGTTTACAGACTTATGAAGAAAAGCCAAAAAGTTAATCAAACAGAGTAAAAAGACCATTGAAAAACACATTGCAAATCAAAGTAAGACAAACCCGAAAGAGTTCTACAGTTATATTCGGCATAAGAAATACTCACGTCAACTATCGGACTACTACTTGATGAGAATGGGGACTTTACTATAGATGAAGAGCGAATGAGTAGTATCCTTAACACTTTCTTTGCATCAGTCTTTACTACAGAAAACCCGAACGATATACCAGCAGAAACGACAGTCCAAAATGAAAACACCGAGGTATTAAGTAATATCAGTATAACAGAAACTGACGTAATAAAATGTATTGATAATTACATGTAAATAAGTCACCTGGGCCAGACACGATCTCCCCTCGTGTATTATAGGAAGCAAAAAGTGAAATAGTAAAACCTCTGACTCCGCTCTTTAATTATTCTTTACACACTGGAACAATACCTGACGAATGGAAGCTCGCAATCGTAACACCAATATTTTAAAAAAACAGCAAATCTCTACCTAGCAACTATCGCCCTATTAGCCTAACCTCAGTCGAATGCAAAATGCTAGAGACAACCATACGAGACGAACTTACAAATCACTTAGAGGAAAACAACTTACTCAGAGACACTCAACACGGTTTTCGTAATAAATACTCTTGCCTAACGAACCTATTAGACTTTTTAAATGACATTTTCAATGAATATGATAAGAGTAAAGCAGTAGACATAATTTATCTAGATTTCCAAAAGGCCTTTGACAAAGTTCCCCATAAACGCTTAATAACTAAACAAAAATCACACAGAATCCAAGGCGATACCTTAAGATGGATAGAGAACTGGCTAAGCAACCCAAAACAACGCGTGGTAATAAATGGAAAATCATCTAGTTGGACTGGCGTTATGAGCGGGGTGCCACATGGGTCACTTTTAGGGCCAATCCTATTCCTAGTTTACATAAACGACATAATGCATAATATCAAAGTTTGCCGATGACACCAAAATTACAAATACAGTACTCACTAATGCACAGACTAAAGAAATACAAGATAATCTCGATAAATTGTCATATTGAGCGAAAACTTGGCAAATGTCCTTCAATGCAGATAGATGTAAAGTGCTCCACATCGGACATCATAACGTAGCAGCAAACTACTCGTTGAATGGTAATCAACTCAAAAGCGTGGATCGAGAGACAGACTTAGGGGTAACAGTATCAAGTAACCTAAAACCCAGTCAGCAGTGTACGGAAGTAATTAAGAAAGCAAATAAAACTATTGGCTTTATTGGCAGAGCATTCGAGTATAAGTCTAAAGACACAATCCTCACTTTGTATAATTCCTTGGTCAGTCCCCTTATGGAATACTGTGTTCAAGCCTGGTGCCCGTACTATCAGAAAGATATGGCAAAATTGGAACGAGTCCAACGTAGAGTTACTAAAATGTTACCAAGTATGAGAAACAAAACGTACAAGGAGCGGCTAAGCGAACTAAATCTATTCCCACTAACACAACATAGATTGAGAGGCGACCTAATCCAGGTATTCAAAATAATCAATGGCATAGATAATATGGACTGCAGTAAATATTTCACTATCGACCAATGAAACTACACGAGAGGAAACAGTAGCAAAATCATAGGCAAATCTTTTAACTCACACGAATCCAAGAATTTCTTTTTTAACCGAGTCGTTAACTTATGGAATGGGCTTCCCCGTAACGTAATAGACTGTAACACCGTAGACAGCTTCAAACGTCGCTTAGATAAACACCTTGCATCTAATCCCTGACTTACATTATTTACTAATGAATAATTTTGCCCATTACAGATGGCAAGTTAGCCAAATTTCACCTACTTTCTATCTTTCCTATACAATTTCCTTGTGGAGTATTTCTGCCAACCCCACAAGGTTCTGACATTATTTCATGTACGGCGCAGGCCGGAGAGAGTGGAGGGTGGGGAGAGAGCCTTCTACTTTGCTATCCTTATCTACGACTATCACTGGGGAGTAATTCATCCTCTACCAGTAACCTTCAAATCAGGTCACCTCGTGTGGACCGTAAGGTCTGTTGTGGTCTGTGTTTCTATGTAACTCTATGTAATTCTCTCTCTCTCTCTCTCTCTCTCTCTCTCTCTCTCTCTCTCTCTCTCTCTCTCTCTCTCTCTCTCTCTCTCTCTCTCTGTTTTCTGGAATTTACCCTCGAATATTTCCCCTGGAGTGAGCGATATGGTACTCGTCTTGTTATTTTTCTTCTTAGAGGTCAGTGTTGGTCATTTTTCCGTCACTCATAAATTATATTACCTGATCTCACAAACCTTTTCTTCTCTACCTCAGGTCCTTACTTCTTACTCGAACAGCTTGTCAATTGGAAAGCCTATAAATTCATTTTAATGGTGATATTGGGATAGGTATTCTTGGTGTTGTGCATTTCCCTCCACTCCAATGGATAGGATAGCCACTAAACCTTGCTGGAAGGGCACCTCATTGTCTCAATAATTGGTGAAGTCCACCTGGCGCCAAGTGCTACTGGCCGAGCCTTGTCAGGGTTGCAGGTGGTAGTTGGGTTTCTCGAATGGAGAGTAGGAGTTACTGGTCTTTTTCTTTCAATGGTCTTTTTCTTTCATTGGTTGGGTGTGTTGATCGCTCCATCCTGTTGGATAAAATTTCGAGGACAATTATTGTGCACCGGGTTGGGAGTCCTCAATCGTGACAGAAACTTTGAGTAAGTACATTAGGTGGTTATACTCCAATAGCAAATACGACTAGAAACTATTGGTGAAAGCTTAGACCTAAAGCATTTCTATACATATAAGTAAAAAATTTGCAGTGTCTGAACTCGTTACCATCAGAGGTAGTTGCCAAGTTCTCGACATGGCCTTTCTAGTCAGTGTTTCTTTAGCCAAGCTTCGTTGTAGATTAAATGTTTCCTCACTTCTTATACAAAAATGTCCTATTTTAGCATTTTTTCATTCCTGGCTACGTATACATTATGTTCCGTGCCCAAACTGCGGATGGGAGGGATGGGTGGGGAGAGTCATCATCTTTGCTATACTTTTCTCCTGCTATTAGAAGAGCAGCATCTACTTCATTCGTAGTGTACCTCCATCGTATGGGTCGTAAAACCTTGCGAGGTACCATTTGTAGATATAACTCTCTCTCTCTCTCTCTCTCTCTCTCTCTCTCTCTCTCTCTCTCTCTCTCATTTTTTCCGCCTCCAGATTACTCATGCAAAATTCACACGCTTCTCATTTTCGCTCTGCCACCTTCGTGCCAAGCATTTTTACCAGAATATTTTTTTTATTCTCTTCCCTAAATGCACTTTTCTTGGGAGTGTGTGTGTGTTTTTTTTTTTTTTTTTTTTTTTTTTTTTTTTGCATGCATACGTTCTCCCCCCCATCCCTCGTCAAATACTCTACCCCAGATTATTTCCTTTTCTTTTTTGTTTTTCCTGGTACTATTTTTCCATCTGCAATTTGTCTTTACACATTTTTTTTTCATCATAGTTTGTTTTCTGCAGAGATTTTTATACCCCTCATCCTCAACCCCTCAGAATTTTAGATATACCCCATATACTTGTATCCCAGACTTCCTCCCTACATCTCTTACCTACTTTTTACCTCCGAAAGTGTTTATCCAATTATTGTTTATCATAATTACCTTTCTCAGCGAACTTTTTTTCCCGTTATATTTGTCTCTTAGATATTTTCTCTGGTTACATTTCCCTACAAACGATTTTCCTTTCTAATTCCACTTATTCTTTCTCATATTTTTCCGACATATATTTTTCCTCAAATAATTTTTCCGCATGCAATTTTCGTCCCAGATTGTTTTTTTTTTTTTTTTTTTTTTTTTTTTTTTCGAACGTATATAATAATTTCGTCTGATAGTTTCTTGTGTATATTTCTTTCTCCTCCAGCTAGCTATATAACTTACATGCTTTTTCCATTGCAAGTTACTACATACTACCCGGATACTATTATTTTCTTACCCACATAGGCTACTGTAGAATAATTTTGGTATACTTTTTAATGTGGTAATTCTTTTTTGGTACATTGGAGGGCCTTATATTCCTCCAAAGTATGCCAGGAAACAGGACCAGATGAACAAAAATAATGGTGTTCTGTTGCTTGGAATAGTTTGGTGGATTCAGTTGCTCCAGAATTACCAACACAAAACATCCCCCTTAATGTGATGTTTCTCAAGACTATCACCCAAGGTAGGCTACTCAATCACGGTGCTATGTCCACGTACTGTTTCCAGGTACAGCCGGCAGCATAAATACGCATCCATCCCTTGTATTTAATAATGCTATTTTGACCAGATAATGTTGCATTCAGAACCAGTTTCTATTCTAACAACATATGTAATTCACCATATGAGAAGTATGTCTGTCATCTCTACATATAAATAGTGTTACAACATCACTAGGCTTCATACTTAAGTAGGTAGAAATAAAGCGAACTTATGCTGCCGACTGTACAATGTCCAGGCACTACTTCCGGTATTATTCCAGAGGGTTATTCATATTTCAAGGTATATACCAACCTTCCCATTCTTAGACTATTATTTTCGTCCGGTTACTATTGTACGGGGTGCAATTACTTTATTATGTCCATTTTCCTTGTACTTCATTATATGCATTGCTACTTAGTTGCCATCTGACTCTGTAAAAATATGAGAGAGAGAGAGAGAGAGAGAGAGGAGAGAGAGGAGAGAGAGAGAGAGAGAGGAGAGAGAGAGAGAGAGAGAGAGAGAGAGAGAGAGAGAGAGAGAGAGAGTCCACCAAAGTAAAAAATATTCAGGAAAAATACAGATACTGCACGTACCCTAGAATCCCCTCAGTGTGAGACTTGGTGTGGCTAGGCTGCAAATAGAACACATTGGTGGGGACCATGGTGTGTGTGTGTGTGTGTGTGTGATCACGGGATGTGAGTGGAAGGTGATTGACGTGATCTGATGCAGTGCGTGTGTGTGTGTGTGTGTGTGTGTGTGTGTGTGTGTGTATGTATACGATGAGGGGATGGGAGTGGAGGGGAATTGGCGTGGTTTGATGCAGTGTGTGTGTGTGTGTGTGTATGATGAGGGGATGTGGATGGATGGTGGTGAGGTGGTAATGTGATGCGGGGACGAGTCTGCTGATATATATATATATATATATATATATATATATATATATATATATATATATATATATATATATATATATATATATATATATATATATATATATATATATATATATTGCGCATGTAAGGCAATTAAAAACAGTGAAGTGATGTGAAAGATGAATAAGGAGGAGGAGAAAGAGATGAGGCTGGGATGAAGAGGGAGAGATGAAGAGAAAGGAGAGACGAGACTGGAACGATGAGGAGGAGGAGATGACGAAGAAAATGACTCTGGGCTCAAGAAGATGATGTAGAATGATATAAGAAAGATAAGGGGATTTGGAGGGTAAGGAGATGCAGTGGTGTGATAAGGGAGAGATGAAGAAAAAAAATGATGCGACGAGGGAAGAGAGGAGTTGCGTGTCGACGAGGGAGATTAGGAGACACGATGTGAGAAGGGAAAGATGACGTGATGCTTAGGTTGAAGGATGATAATGATGATGAAGAAACAAAAACAATGACTGAGAAGTAGTGTTCATTTGACCTGTTTTATCAAATGACCCATAATTAAGGCGGTTCACTTGATCGGCATTTTGCATAAGGGCCAATTTCGCAAAATGATCGTAACATATATATGACAGGCAATGAGAAAACCCTTCTCTCTCTCTCTCTCTCGGGAATAGTAGTAGAATGCGCCGCTACTGGTGTCAATCTTTACGCAAGGATTATCGGAATACAGATATGAAAGTATAAATACACTCCTTTAAAAAATCTTTTCTGTATATATCCCATGAATATGCTATGAATATAGGCTACGTAAGGATTACATGGAGATTACCGGATCAAGCCAAGTATACATATTAGCATACTTCTTTCTTAACTACTTGCCATCCTATTGATTCACGATTTATCTATCAATATATATATATATATATATATATATATATATATATATATATATATATATATATATATATATATATATATATATATATATATATATATATATATATATATATATATATATATATATCTGTCTATTTGTGTGTATATCTCAATATTTATTCTTCTAGAAATCAATCAATCTAGGCATCTCTTCCTCGCTATCTATTTATCGATTCATTTATTTATCTATCTATTTATGTGCAGTATTTATCATAAATGGAATAGAAGCATCTCTAACCAAATATGGGCAAATTATAGAGGAGTGGACTGTATTTTCAACGAGTGGACTGTACTTTCAACGAGTCGACTGTACTTTCAGCGCGTGGACTGTATTTTCAATAAGAGGTTTGTATTTTCAGAGTGTGGACTGCACTTTCAACAAGTGGGCTGGGGTTTATCATCATACTTTTTTCAACATGTTTTTTGCTATAGAGTAGACCCTCATTATACCACAAATAAAAACTTGTATACACCACTTCATATCACACTCAGTCCCTAACCCCCGGATGATCACCAAATGTTTTCCCGTGTTTCTGTCATTCATTACCAAACATAAGCTAAATGATCTATGTGGTCTGCGTTAAGGGGGTAGTTCAATATTGGTAAATCTGAAGCAACAGGTTCCTCCAAACTATTTCAAGCAACAGGCCACCATCATTTTCGTTTATCTGCTTCTGTTTCCTGGTATACTTTGAAGAAATCAAGACACTCTAGTGAACCAAAAGTACACCATCCCCATTTAAAGTACTGCCCACTTCACGGCAGCCAATATACCCGAACGGGGGATGAATGCTAAAATATCTACCAACTCCTCTGATATTTTTTTTTTCTATACTTACAAAAGGTGACGACAACTAAAGGCAAGAAGGCCGCCAGATGTCCTCACCTGTAAAGAAAACAAAGAGCAATGTAGATCCAATATCATAATAATACAATACGCCTTGGGACTGGAAGCAAAAATAGCTCATCTGGAACTTTACAGTACATGATTTATAAGTGTTTCACCACCACTTAATTAATAGGAATAGTATATTGAAGGTGGATCAAGGTATTTATCTTTCTCTCTCTCTAAGGTCAAAGCTGTACAAATCGTCACAGCAGATGAAAGTATTGCCAAAGTTTAATGATTAAGGGGGTATTACAGTATTGGTAAATCTGGAGCAACTGATTCCTCCAAACTGTTCCAAGCAACAGACAATCATTATTATTGTTCTTCTGGTTCTATATTTTGGTATACATACTTTGGAGCAATGAAGGCGCACCAATGTACCAAATGTATACTATCCCCTAATGCTTGGAAAAGATATATACAATTTCTTTTCTGATGTGAAAAGAATGTGTTATGAAGTGGAATTGGCAAGTTTATAAAAGTTAAATTTAATGTTTTTGAAGAAGAATATGACCTACAGGGAAATTGATATGCCACGGTTATAAATGCATTGCTCGTTTGTACTTGATGTGCTATTTTCTGTGAGTGTACAAAAGCGTTTCACAAAGAAATCACAACTCATTATCTTCTCGTCCGTGTTGTGGCGAAATACACCAATGCAACAGAGGCAAAAATGCAGTCAGGAATATATATATATATATATATATATATATATATATATATATATGAACGAGAATTAGAGAGGGGTGACTATTGGGATTTATAATAGCATATAATAATGTTAGATCAATTAATTATATACATGGAATGAATGTAGGAAAATCAACATGTAAATATGTTAAGAAAGATAATGGTCAGTGAAACGAAAGGAAACGTATAGAGAGAGAGAGAGAGAGAGAGAGAGAGAGAGAGAGAGAGAGAGAGAGAGAGAGAGAGTAGGAGAAGACTGCCATTCCGCCAAGAGGAAATGAACGAGAACGAAATAGAAGACAGATATAAAAACAGGAAATAAGAGAGATGGCAGGAGAAACAAATAGACGGAAAAAAAATCACACACACAGAAAAAAGTGCAACAAGAGCGATTGTTTTTTATTACTTCAGCCCGGCGAGAGGAGAATTAAAGTGAATTTGAGGGCTACCGATTCCTACAAACGATGCCAGGAAACAAAACACCTCAGGTTCAAGGGGAGATATTCCGTGTTCTTGCATTGCTCAGAGGGCAACGTCGACTCCGAACAAACGACTAGTATCAAAGGAAGCTTATACTGTAAAACACTGCGCGAAAAATGGCAGGGAGAACTTTGATGAGTCATATTTTTTCTTTTCTTTTCTTATTGTGGTTACGACTCACAGATGGGAGGGTAAAAATGAGTGGAAAGAGAAAAATTATACTCATCCACAAAGCCTCAACATGTCATATAAAAAATGGACGTACAAGTAGTAGATGGATGTGATGAAATGAGCTTAAAAAGTCATACATAACTTACATATATACTTACAGAGAGACAGACGGAAGGAAATACATTCATATACACATACATACAGTCTCCTCCACTCCCGCCTTTACCAGTTCAGCGTTGCCATCGTATACACCCGTCATCGTGTGAGCTACCAGTTCCGACTCTCGCATCCGAAACACCTGCCATCAACCCTTACTCTTACTGGCAGGTGTTTCGGATGCGAGAGTCGGAATTGGTAGCTCACACGATGCCGGGTGTATACGTTGGCAACACTGAACTGGTGAAAGCGGGATTGGAGGAGACTGTACATACATACATACATAACATATATGCAGAGACACATAAAGACAAAGGGATAGAGACTTAAGATGATAGTACAGTGTTGGTAAATTGCTGGTGTAACTGTTCCAGGCAACAGAACACCATTATATTATTTCATCTGGTCGTGTTTTCAAGCATGCTTTGGATGAATCAAGGCACACTGGGTATTTCTCATGAGCATGCTACTCGGTTTCGCTTTGTGTTTTGCGATCCAAAATGAGTAACAAGCAGTTGACATTTCCTGCTGGATAAAGTAGATAGCAGGCTAGGAGAAATGAACAGAGAGTGTTACTGCTCATTTAGAGTGCAAAAATGAGCCATCATTTGTGTGTTGCATATCTAAATGAAAAATATAATAAACCAAAAGGAACCTGTTGAATAATTCTGTCTCTCTACCCGTCAAATGGAACCTGTTGTATAATTCCATATCTGTCACTCCCATTGTTAAACGCGTTAAAGGAACCTGTTGAATAATTCCCTATCTGTCTACCCGCCAAAAGGTACCTGTTTTTGTTGTTGTTATAAGTTCTTTATTTACGTTCAGTACAATCCCCAACACTCTGGGGAACGTTGCCGCTAAAGGCCATGAAATTATTTGATACATGGTGGGGAACTGATAGGTGTAAACATAGGCAGACAATTTGTAGTAATATCTCAACTAAGAGAACAAAAATAATAATGATAATATTGCGAAATAATAGTAAATAATAGACATATTGGACAGTGGGCGGGAAAAGATCCGACGCCTCACCCACCTACACACACAGCCCCATGACATCCACGGACACCAGCCCATGAACACCGTGGGCCGCGGTGGGCGAGGCAACACCACTCCTACCACCCACTGTACTGTACATAAACATATACATAATTATAATTATGCACACATACAAACACAAACACACACACACTTACATACACATAGGCCTACATATGCCTACAAATGCACACTTACACACACATAGTCAGACACATACTGATACACACAAATACTCATAGGCCTATATTGTAGACCAGTGGTTCTCAAACTGTGTTCCGCGAAACCCCAGGGTTCCGTGAAGACCTTTCAAGGGTTCCGTGGCAAAAAATTATATTTATTTATTTATTTATTTGACCACGAATGGATAAAATGAAGTATGGAAGTGATGAAATATTTTACATTTGAGAGAGAGAGAGAGTGAGAGAGAGAGACTGTACGAGTGTAGTACGAGAAGTGTACAGGTCCGTTCGGCGTTAGTACTGGTCCCACTCCCACAGTCCACTCTACGTTAGTCTCCACCTGTCCACCACTGGCCAGTTACTGTGCCGCCAGTATCGCCGCGGCCTTCATCAGACGTGTGTTGTGCTGCATTCGTGTGTTTTTCATTGCATTATGAAATTTTTAAGATGGAAAATTGGTTGAAATACCACACCTTACGGCCGAAATTGCAAAAAGGTAAGAATTGTGATGCTGAGTACTAAAGTTTGCACTTTCATTTAATCGTATGTGTGTGTATGCATGTGTATTGGGGAGGGTTCCACCTATATTTGGTGAGGGGGTCACTGAGGGTTCCTCCGAGTACCAGCATATGTCAAAGGGTTCCGTTAGTTGGAAAAGTTTGAGAACCACTGCTGTAGACATTCGCATACATAGAGAATAAAATTCAGGTAATAGTAACAGTCCAAAGCCAAGGAAATGAAATTTCCTCAGCTTTGAGTTAGCCAAATATACAAATTACATGTGAACATTACAAACTAACATTGCTAGGGGCTGAGAAATTTGCGAAATATTTTGAGAATATTTTCTGAGACATCGGGCTGGTTAATGAAATAGTCACACATATCACGATATGTGGTTGTTCATGTAAGGCAAGGAACTGTACATGTTTTCTGTGGACTAAAGTGATGGGATAACTCTTAAGTAAACAACTGGTTTTTTATTGGTCATCACTCATTACAATAAACTGGAGCAAGTCAAGCAGAACAACACCCCTAGCCTGGCATCTTGGCTTCATAGAATCCGTTCAACACTTTACCTAGATCTGCATATAATTGGTAGGGATCCTAGTGGTATCCGTCATGACCTAATCACACCTATTCGTTACCTCCAGTTTGGACTCGAGTCCACCCAACTATCACATACACCCCTCTTAGTAAGCACAAGGACATTGCACCACTCCTTACACAATTTTCCATACTAGAAACACTCTCGGAAGCCTCCAAGCAATTCCCGACTGGCGACTGGTAAAGAAGGGGTTGCCTGCATTGCATTCAACTTTGGCTCTCCTACCTTCTCAACGTCACATCGCCTCCCTGACTGGAGTAGCAGTACCCAGTGTGAACTGTCTGCCATAAATTTAGCTCTTGTCGACCTCACCACTGAAGGAATATCTGGTCTCATTATCAGCGACTCACAGGCAGTCTTAGCTCTTATTCGTAGTCCTCCATCTCACATCACCTCTCTCATCTCCTCCCTACGACACCATCTCCATCTTGCCACCACCCTTGGTCTTTGTGTCTCTTTCATCTGGATCCCTGCTCATGAAGGTCATGACCCACACGACCAGGAAGATATACTTCCCAAAACTGCCTGCCACCTGTCCCAACCTAATGTACACCTCCCAATCTCCAAGAGTCTTATGAGAAGAATTCTGCGTGATGAAACACGAGAGGACTTGGAACTCCGTACTGACGCTGAACGACATGACAGTTTCTCCATCCCTCACTATGATTGGTACCGTGCAGTGGGATACCTGTATGGTTCCACCCTCCCTCGTCGCTGTGATGTAGCCGTTGCTCTCATCCGTATGGGATACCGCTCCAGGTGGGAGGTAGCTAGGCGGCCAACCTCAGACCAGACGATGTGCAAACTTTGTCAAGCTCCCAACTCTGGCACATTCAGACATTACGTCATGTATTGTCACTCAATTAACCACGTCAGACCCTCTCACCTATTGTATCGTGATATGTGTGACTATTAAATGTTCACATTTAACTTGTATGTTAGGCTATCCCAAAGCCGGGGGAGGCGGTGGCAGAGTGGATAAAGAGACGGACTGCAAATGTCAAGAACCCGGGTTCGAATCCACGAGAAAACGTCTGGGATTTTTCTGAGGTGAACTGGGTCCAGCTGTTTGTCAATTATCCTGGCTACGCCGACACATCAAGAAAATACCCCCTACATCGTCGTCAACTCACAACATAAAAGATGCCAGACCATATTCCAAGATGCTGTGAGTGACGGTGTAGCTGCTCTCCCCTGATAGTGACGTGTATAAATAAGGTGTCGTCATCTAGTGTGACAGAAGAGAAGCTACGGTACCAACATCACCACGAAGCTCCACTGTCTCATCTGGTGCGACACCCAATAATCTCGGGGCCTCGCAAGAGTCACGGGCTGCTGATAGCCTACAGCGCCGAGGTTGAGGTATAGAAAAAAAAAAAAAAAAAAATCATCCTCGGCTTTGGGCAGACCATTATAGCATAATCTTTATTTTTTACTACATAACTTTTTTTTCTCTGTCTCTGCAACAATATTACTCTCACTGCTGTTTACTTATTTGTATGTGTATGTCTATGTGTGTGTCTGTACGTGTGTATTTGTGCGTATATGCATGTGTATAAAAGTGTCCGTGTTTGTATGTATGCATATGTGTATATGTTTATGTATAGTGGGCGGCGTGAGTGATGTCGCCTCACCTGCCCTGATGGGACCCAAGGTGTTCAGGGGCTCGTGTCAGTGGGTGATGCGGCGGATATTTTCCCGCCCGCTTTACAATATGTTTATTGTTACTTCATATTATTATCAATGTTGTCTTTGTTCTTTTTCATGATATTACATGCAATTGTTTACATATATTTACGCATATTAATATTCCACCATGTATCAAACTTCATGGCCTATGCCCAGGGGGGCTGACTTTATTCTCTGTGAATTTTAGCCATCCCCCACAGGGCTAGATTAAAGATTATTTTAGGATCTGGTCAATTTCTAGTGGATTTGACGAGATCTGCCCACATGGATTAATAATCCACGTGAGGTGTACTGCAACCGGATTTTTATATTCCACTGCGATATGGACTGCCACCACCGGGGATGCATTATCCCTTTGCATGCAACAGTGTAAACTCCCTCCCCCTTTATGGTCCCTTCAGGGCTGGTCTCATGGAAGGTGCGGCCCTACTTGTAGCTATCGTGGCAACATGGACTTGGGCCAACAGCACTGTCTTTGGGATCAAAGACCTTCCCCCCAATCTCCCTGGCGGTCAGAGGCCCCCAGACTCCCTGGTCCAGCAAGCTCTGATCCCATCTTCCTGTGATTTCCTTCGGTAGCCCAGGTATATACAGTACGGCTAGCCCCTCCTTTATTTTATTTTTATTTTTTTCACTGCAACCAGAGCTTACCTGGGGTCTGTGGGGCAGGAGGCCATGCTGCCCCGGGAAAACATCAACAACTACAACAACTCTTTTTCCAAGTAACAGTTTTCAGTTATATCAATTTTTAACACATGTTTTTTTCTTACTTGTTGAATTGTAATATGGATTTTTAATTCATGTGGGCAGATCTCGTTAAATCCACTAGAAAGTGACCAGATCCTACACATTTTTTTATTCTAGTCCTGTGGGAGATGGCTAGTATTCACAAAGAATAAAGTCAGCAACCCTGGGCAAAGAAAAGAGAGTAATATGCAAGAACTAATAATACATAACTGCTATTATTTACTGTGCTAACATAAAAAAGGAACAACATTTTTGCAGGCTCCTGATTCATCAATTATTGCCACACAATAACACGCATACTGTGGAAGTGTGTCTTAAGACATAGTTTGAAAGAATCAGTAACCCTCATGTGCACTTTACCAACAAAGTCAAGGACCAACTAAAGCAGCTTATTAATAACTAGTCATATTCGTACAGGCTACAAACGACAATGATTCCCTCTACACTGTTGATCGTGTCATCAAACCTGATGGCCACTAGTTTTCAGGTAGTAATTTTCCATGCCATTGTATGAAGTGTACGGGCAAATCAAAGATCATTATAACATGAAAACTTACACTATTGAAATTGTGGATATAGTACATCAGAGATGTATTCAGGCTCTGGGACGGAACATCATGGTTGTGTTCATGAGTGAGTACTTGTTGCCTTTCCACTTACTCCAGTTGATTCCGTCTGCGTTAGTGGTGTGAATGCCCTCGTACTGGAAGCCGTTGAGGTTGGAATGGTGGCAATTTTTGTACCACCACGCTCCCTTATGGCTGAAGGGAGAGCAGAAGATTTATAGCACCATAAATATTGTCGACGAAGACTTTATTTTTAGCTCAACTTGCACTTATTATATGGCATGACACACAAAGTACCGTACAAGTATACATTTACATTATGACAAAATTATTCTGCATCAATCAAGTTAACTGTGCTGGATGCCACTCATGACTCACTTTTGGGCACAGTTGTCCTTCCAGGTGTCGTGATCAGCATCGTAAGTGGAGAATTGTTGGTTGTTGTGGGCAGCCATACCGTCACCTGCAGTGCCATTGTACCTGCCAGGGAAGGGTTGCATTTATTGAACATGTTCTGTACATCTAATTGGATTTTATTCATACGTGCATAAAGGTTACATAACGCCATACTTCCTGATGCACATTGAGTTTTCTGTAATAATAAAATGATAACCATGTCTGTAGTGTTCTCCTTAATCAGAATGGCATTTTTTAGCCTTAGAAATGTGTAAATATGGTCGTAGGACACATTGTACTTGTTTTTGTTGCTCGATATATTCATACTATCAGATATTTTCATGTTTCGCTAACCTCTGCTCAATTACAGGTAACTTGAATATAGACTATTATATATGTATTAACTTCCCCAAGAGAGCTTAACAGTGCCTCTGCCCTTTCTAACTCTCTGCTTACCCGCTGACTGTGATGCGGTAATGGTCTTGAGTTGGACCCACTTGGAAGTTGGTGTACTTGGCCAAGCGGTGCTCCCCCTCGTAGTCAGTCAAGTCTATCCGCAGCTCCTGTTTGCACCAGGATGTAAGTGTATGAAGGTTATCCAGCCCTAGCCAGAATTCCCCCGACATGTCTCCAAACCCCCGCACGTAGTCGATCCAGGGGCGGAAGAAATTCTCGCGGGTGGATAGGTTTGTTCGGTGCTGGAAGATGGTCCATCCTCCATTGTCTATCGTGTGGTCACACAACACGTCAACCCCGTCCTGTGGCCGCCCAGGAAAGGGGTACACCTGACGCACACCTCGGCCACTGTCGCCCTCGGCCAGCAGGTCCTGGCAGTGTCTGGGTCGCCACCGCCACTCTCTGTCTCTCTGTGAATTCTGGTTTTGACATTGTTGCTTGGCCGGCTTCAACTCCTGCATCACTTCACGCAACACCTGAAACACACATGGACACTACAGTCTTATAGTGAGCCGAATTACGTATATAGTATTGTGAGTATGGTGTTCAAAGTGTTGGTGTTAATTTGGATGAATATGATGCAGTATATGATAAGAGAGCAGGTGGGTGTGTGTGTGTGTTTTATTTCATCTTTTCTTTTTTGAGATATTTGAAGTCGGTGGTAAACTGTTGAAGGAACTGAAGATCTTCTAAGATAATGGAAGCCGGACATGAATGAGGATTGTCAGTTAGGGAAGGGGATGGTAGAAGTTACTTTAGTCTCGCCTCTTTTCTCTCCATCTCCTTAATGCAAAAGTTAGTCGTTACTCTCAGTCTTTTATAACTACAACTGGCCAACTTTGGAACACTAATTTCGCCTATCTTTCCTTTTTATTGTGGGCATTGTTATGACAACATTACTTACCTCAATAAATGCCGAGTAGTTTGGTTCCTCAATTTGATCGCACCGTGAAAGGGAGGAGGCGATACAAGTCGGGTTGTATCCTGCTAGCTCAAGAAACGATGACACGAGGGTGGTCTTGCAGTCATTACCATTACACGGGGTTGTTGTGGCTGCAGAAGGTACTTGGTGGAGACCCAAGTCAGGAGGCACATCTGCAATCACTCCATTTCCATACACCAAAAGTAACGCATACAGCATCTCACACTTGGCTAACATCGTGGTGTTGTCTGTTGTGGTTTAAAGGTGGAAATCACATGAATAAAAAAGATAATAAACCCACTAAGACTGTGACATCATCTTTCAAATAACAGTAGGAAGTACAAATTTTCCCTAACTTCTCGTAGCGTCTCTTCTGCCTGTTGTAATTATTACCACTTTTACTTTGAATGCTAATGGTTTCTACTCAGAGTATTAATAAATTCCTTAACAGCATATCGGTTGTAAGCTGAAATATTACACTGCCAATAAAATAATATATAATTTTGAAAGTATTGATAAAATAACATATATATATATATCTACTATACAAAGTGCATTTTCTGTTTGTCTGTCAGCTTCTTCTCCCAACTTCCCCCTTAATATTCATATAATCTGGCCTTAAACCTACATAACTGAAATTCTTATGACGCAAGGGAAGTTTTCAGACCAACGCACCCGTATACGAGTGTTACATGCACGCATCTGTGATTATGTTACACACAGTTGGCAGAGGAAATGCCCCAGCACATCTTCACCTGCCAGGAAACGTACCGAACATGACAGAAAACAAGCCGTCACACACACACACACACACACACACACACACATATATATATATATATATATATATATATATATATATATATATATATATATATATATATATATATATATATATATATATATATATATATATTTATATCTATCCTGCCATAACCTACCTTAAGCAAATTGAAATAATACTTTAACAATTTGACCTACAACAATATTTCCTATCGACAAGAACAATAGTCTAGTAGTACTTATTAAAGAAGAGACAGCTATCATTACCTGACAACAGAGTGTGTGGTAAGTGTTAGCTCTCGAGGAACACTGGTAGGCCATGGTCTGACACAGCCATTATATACATTGTCAGCGGAGGAGAAGCAGTTAATTATCTAACAAAGAGTGTTGTTTTAAATTGGGAGATTTAAGACCGAATGATTCCTCTATACTATGCTACACTACAAATCCTTCTGTTCACAAACAGAAGAGATCTGTTTCCTGACATAGTCTGATGGGATCACGTGCCTCCAAAATATATCCATAAAATAATTAGAACCACCAAAATGGATATACCAGCCAACCATCCAGCCTTCCTCACTATCCTTGCACAAACAGACAGACATACCAATAACCAAACAAGGTTGTGTGTGTCAAAGGAACTCCACGTTGATATCATACCCAGACTACTATTGTGTCACCAACTGCATCTTTTTTCTCACAATTAATGTCATACCCAGACTGCTATTACGTCACTAACTACGTCTTTAAATTCCCTTTGACGTTACTTCACTTAACTACTTAATCAACATGACTGAGAAACTTTGTTTCGTGGGGTTTTATGAAGGAATCAGTTATTCCCTATTATCAGCACTTTATTATTACCCCTTAAGAAGGAATGATGTACCTGGTTCTGTACAGTGTAATACATATATATATATATATATATATATATATATATATATATAATGTGATTACACCTAGCATAACATTAAAAGTGTCATTTGATTAAGATTAATTGGATTCTGCGTATTCCTCTAAACAATGTAACAAAACATATCCCCTACTCATATACAGAGGCAGTCTCTGTTTTCTGGCATTATTTGGAGGAAAAAGTAGCCTCCTTATTCGTGCATCAACAAGCAAATTATTAGAGGCAAAAATGACTCCCCTTTACAACCCAGTGTACCATTTGTATTATTTTTGTAATAATGTGTAAATATGAAATGTATTTACACGTGTAGTTAAATATTATTTCCCATATAATTATGTACTGTATATGGAATCGTGGACTATAATCTCTAGCCCACCCAAACCATCACGAACCACTCACACACACACACACACACACACACACACACATCTTGAACCAATGGAGGCTTTGGGTGGCCTGTCATCCAGAAACCACCTGCTCCAGATCTCAGGCTTCGATTCTTGTGGGCTAAAGATTATGGTCTGCGATTGTACAGTACATAACTTAAAAGGAGAAATATTACCATGACAAAATGTCACTCCCTTATCTCCTGTATCTCTTCAGAAATTAATTAACTCTGAGATCATTGACTAAAACTTATTTCCTCCCAGATTTTCGGTGTTGATAAACGTGACGTAGCAGAAGGTAGACTTAAACATTATGTTATATAATATTATCCTTAATTAGGGAGAGAATAAAGTAAATATGACTCGTATGTTTGATTTTCATTTGAAGTGGAAAAGTAAGAAAATTGTGAGGAATTTGTAATATTATTGGTTACTGTGCCACAATACAGACCATTTATTTAAGTGTATTTGTTGGTGTATTTTAGTATGTCTTCTTGGTTAATTTAAGTGTGTTTGTTGGTGTATTTTGGTGTGTATTCTTGGTGTATTTAACCCTCTCACGCACGGTGACGCGAATAGCGTCATAATTTAGTGTGTTTGTTGGTGTATTTAAGTGTGTATTCTTGGTTTATTTCAGTGTTTCGTGGCATAGTCAGGAGGATTTAGAAGCCTCCAATTCCCATATTCGATCACAGGGTCCTTAAGGTAGAAATACAAATTATTGAAGATACAATGCTGAATGTTGTGATAATATTTCAAGTACTGTACAACGAAAGGAGATATAATATTGTAGAGATAAAATTGAAGAGAACTATAACATTGAAGAGATGATATTGAAGGGAAAAATTATTATGGAAAATACTGTACAAGAAAGGGAGAGATAAGATTGAAAAGGTAATATTGATGGGAAGGAAAATATTGAAAGTTTTGTACATACACTCACTAACACTAATAAATATACAATTTTATTTGAAGCTTAGAACAGTCCAATGCTCCAACGAAGTAATTCCAATGGAGATCTTATTGTGCATTTATTATTGTCTCTAGGTATTCGAAGCACACCTGAATACGTATTAGTGCTCGTGACTGTACAAGGAAGGGAGAGATAAGATAGTGTGACCCTCCACATAAGGTTACATTTATAGAAAAGAACGAATGAAAGGTAAAGGACACAAATTATTTCCTATTGTAAGAAAGAAAAGTTGGGAAATATTGTGTTGGGGGAGGGGGAGATGGACCTGTACTAGTAGCAGCAATAGTAAGAAACATTTCTTTTTCGGAGACCACACAATTCACCTCTGCCGCCCCAGTTTTTCCTGCTGAGGTATATTATAACTTGTTGTAAAAGAGAGGAACCATAACTTCTTCAGGGGGAAAAATGTTTGTAGAATCTTTGGTTGATATGTACACAGTACCACTAATGATATACAGATGTTGTGATGATAAAGTCATTCCTATTGCTATAGATAATGTGTATATTATGAACGACTAGAAAGTAAGTAAATCATAAAACTTAGGATTTTATTATTTTCTGGTGATAATATTTGTCGAACCTATGTCCAACGTTTACTAGTCATTTTATCATTGAGTTTTTGTAATGATAAAGGTAGTCCTATATATTTATCTACCTAAACGTATAATTTAGAAGTATGTTTTTGTATTAGTCCCAAGGCAAAGAAAAATATGCTAAGTGTAATAAGCTTCACTTGAGGTATACGACATGGTGTAGTAATTGTAAACACAGTGAAGGAATATTATATAAAAATATCTCTTATTGTTTATGGTATATCAATAAAATGTAGAAAAGATTTGTAAAACAATACACAACCTCAATTCTTTAGGAATATTCCATGGAAAAAATTAATTGTGTGTCAGCAGCATTCCAATGCTTATAGCTGAGTTACACTTGTAAACAGGAAGAAAGTATTGTTGTTATGGGGACATTTGGTAATAAAGTATGCATACCAGTTTATTCAGAATTGGAGATTTGTTGCCTATTAGTTTATAGATAGACTTATGAGTTGATTTGAGGATGAAAAAAGACAGCGATAGGTCTGGAATACCCTGTAGGACGAGACAGAATGTGATAGAGAGGTTGGACAGCAATCACGATATAGACGTGTGATGTTGTAGGTGATTTGGGGGGTTACTGGTTTTACAAACTGTGCCACTATTAAATGTTCCTAAGTTTTTGTGAAACAAGCAAAGGAGTAAAGGACCCTGTGATCGTGTATGAAAATTGGAGTCTTCTGATTTCTCCTGACCATGCCATGAAACAAGCTCCTTCCATATAGGTATCGTTTCGTGGATATATTTGAAGGACTCGTTTGTCTCCAATTTGATAATGATGGATGCATTTATATGACACTACTCAGAATACAGTCAACCGAAATAGACTTTAAGCAGTTGTGTCTGATGTTATCTCTCTGCACTTACTCTATTCGTCTAGAGTAAATCTGCATGCAAATAATAACAAATATCATACCACGGTCAAAGAGAGAAAATAAAAAGTCAAAGGAAAATGACCAAAAAGAAACTATATGACTGAAAGATCAAGTCTGTCTGGGTATACATTAGCAAGTATGCGATGACCTAGTTGGTGTTATGTGCCATTATTACTTCACGGGTAATGACTATGATGTGATAGGTAAGCAGGCTGACCGAAAAAAAAAACAAGCATATACAAACACATTCATGCATACATAAACAGTTCACACATAAGCACATAATCATACATAAACTTACAGTTCATAAGTTTGCACACACACACACACACACACACACCATCTCTCTACATCAATATACTCTTACGGGAACACATAAATGAATTTTTTACCTATGTGTAATTAAACAGATTCATATGAATTCTCACAGTCCATAAATTTTTCACGGTGCCGAAGAGTTTACATTCTTAGAAGGATTTTCTAATAATTGCATCTCTTAGCCATACTCTATAAACAAGGACATTTTCTTTTTGACGTAACCTTAAACGATATTAATTTTCTAATCGGAATGAATCACTCCTCACGCCAAGCAATAATAATAAGAAGAGATATTAAAGGGTATTCATGCTCTGCTGTTGGTAATTGAAGCCCTATTAATTCCTCCAAACTATGCTCCAGAACAGTTCCCCTGCTCGTATAGTGAAGAAGACTGCCTTCTGACATAGTGTGGACACATCTGCAGTCATTCATTTCGTTTTCATCCACAAACAGCTACTTACATCATTTAGCCTATATACTTACTGACTACCGCCACATGATTTAACGTGTCACAGAAAACCCTCGCCACTGAAACATTGAGGGTAGATTCTCTTGTTGGCAAATTGGAAGGTTTCTTATTCTTCCTAACTCTGCCAGGAAACAGACGACCTTAATGTTACAAATAAGGGGATCTGTTTCGTAGCATAGTTTGAAAGAATCAGTAGCCTTCTAATTTACCAGAAAGAGAATCTTCCCTTAAGTGTAGATGACAGAGACATTGTTCCCTGACGGTACCAACACACACGGCTGATTACAAAGGAACCTGACCCCCATATAAGGAAAATTAGTAGTAATCTTTGTAATTCAGTGCAGTAATTTTTGTGTAAGAGTACGCAGAACCGGAAAAACATTGGCTAGTGTGCATGGTAGACTATTTATGCTCTGGACTTTAATGTGTGTTTGTCCCCGCAAAGTGCTGAGTTTACAGTAGGGGAGTAACCTCCTGTGGTCAACCTGGAGTGCTGCTGATGTCCCCCTAATAATGCCAGGAAACCGACTAGTGCCTCATGCAGTTTGTTAAGCGAGTTGGAATCTTCTGTTTTGTCGTATACAGTGGAGGAATACGTATCCCTCGAATGTGACCACAAGATTATGCATACCCCCTTTTAACTCGGACAAAGTAAACTCCTGAGTATGATTACATATTTCCCTGATAACATATTATTTAAGGTCCTTCAGAAGATGAGTGGTGGAGTGAGGGGAACAGGCAAGACGTTGTAGTAAATTTTGTTTGCTGCTTATTCCTTCAAACTGTGCTGGGAACCAGTTTAACCCCGTTATGGGCAGTCCGTTTCGTGGCACTTTGGAGGAAACAGGAGCCTCCGAATCCCCAGCAACATACTACCGCCTCGAGCAACAAGGTGAAATGACCCTTGTCCAACTTTTATAATGAAAAGCTGTGTGTGTTTGAGTGTACAGCCAGGAACATAAATTTCCTGCGGTCCTATGTACACTCGCGGTCAGAAGTTGTGTCCCGATCCCCTGGGACGATGATTTGCAACCAGGTAAAGTTGGAAGGTTCGAACAAGGGTATGTAGTGTGGAGAGAGGTGCAAAATGTACCGTTGTTCGAACCATCCAACTCGTCTGGATGCGATTCATCATGTCAGGGAATCGAGACACAACTTCTGACCGCGACTGTACATATTATATACTCCCCAGTCTTACGTGCATACATTCTTCTCATTCTTACGTGCATATATTCTTCTCAAACTTACGTACATATTATAATTATTCTCCTCAGTCTTATTTGCATATATTTTTTATCAGACTTACTTGCATACATTCTTCTGAGATTTACGTGCATACATTCTTCTCAGACTTATGGACATAGATTCTCCTCAGTCATAGTATAACTACATATATTCTCCTCTGTCCTATATGTGCATGCAATATATTCCTTTTAGTTGGACAGAGGAGTTCTTGGTACAGCCCAGGTGGAAATGCTTGTTGCTCTCCAGTAACCAGTGACTTTGGTCCGGTATATATATTATCCTCGCCATTCCACATTATAATTTCTGCCTCTGGTATATCTTTTTGGTCGTTAAGGAATTCTATACTGGGAAGTGCTGAGCATTTTCCACCTCGACTGTAGCCTACCACGAATTACTGTGTCCAACTGTACATGCATATCTTTCCATTTTGTCCCACGTGCATAATAATAATCGTTTCTGTCCTACGTACATTATCTATTTTCCTCTCAGTCATATAGTTGCAAATAGTTTTTTTTTAGTGATTTTTTTTTTTTTTTTTTTTTTTTTTTTATATATATATCTTTTGACACTGGACGAAGGCTTCATCAAGCCCGTTATCGTGACCCAGGTCAACTGCTACTCACACACACACACGTCACGACTTCCGAACTGGTACCCAGCCACAGAGGGAGGGAAGTGAGGGTAATTCCCAAATACTGCAGCTGTTATGGTACCAGTGAGGGTGTTTTACGACGTTCGGTGGTCTTATAGTTAGTGCCTCAAACTCAAATCAGAAGAGCAAATATTCTCAGGCCCTCACCTGAGAGGAATCGATCTCCCGACCTCTAGGTTATGAGTCCAGAACACTAACCACTCGGCCACCTCCCCTACAATACCTACATCTGTTGCAATACTGTACAATAATGATGATAAAATACGGTAGACTCGTTTATATTTAGACAATAATTACTTGTATAATCGATGACTTATCTTAATACAACTGATTATGAATTGCTATAAACGATTTAATATTGTTAGCCTCATTTTCAATAACATTACGTATTATACTTGCATATTGTCATTACCTACTACGTATTTCTATATAATCTATTATGTATTCTTGCATAATCGAATGAGGATTTTTATTTTATTTTACCCATTTTTATAACATCTGACGTATTCTTACAGAACCGTATGCGATTTTCATAAAATGCTACGTTTTTCACCTAATCGATCACAAATTATCATTACCAGGTATGTATCTAAACTACTAATTACGTATGTTTATACAACCGATGACCTCTTTGAAACAGAGATCACATCGACCACCAAGTACCCAAGGACTATGAAACAAAGGTTGCTCGTACTCAATTACTATGTACAGTTGGACACAGGAACTGGTGGTACAGCCCATATGAAAGATACTTGTCCCATTTGAGTAACCAGAATCTATTATCAGGTACTGGCTTTTTATTACCATCCTCAATACTGACTTCAGCCCCTGGTGTCTCCTATTTGGCGCTAAGGAACTTGATATTGGGAGAAATTTTCCATCTTCAACTTGGGCTGTACCACGAATTCCTGTGTCCAACTGTACTACGACACGCCATACGAAAAGTGACTCGTCCCTTAATTCACTTACTGTCAATTAACTATCGCCTCTTCTATACGAAAAGTCACGCGTTCCTTAATTCACTTACTGTCAATTAACTATCGCCTCTTCTATCTGATGGTAAGCTCTTGTTACATTTGTATTATTCCGAAAACAAAAACATGTTCTCACAAAGATATGTATAAAGACGGATCAATGTCAAGCAGAATTAGCGTCTACGTATCCTTCATGTTACCATTATTTTTAGATTGCATTGCTAGAGGAGAGACATGACAGTATTTTTTCCCCTAACAAAATATTATAGGAGAGGAGTTAGTGCTTATCCCCAAATAGTAAGAGAAACGACGGAACTTTATTTCTAGACAGTAAGAGAGGCAGCAGGCTTTTTACTCATACTGTACATTAATAGTTATAGAGAGGATCATTATTTTTTTCAACATTTTTCCAGACTGTACGAGTATAAAACCTGGTAAACTTTTCCATAACTCCCACAGTGTCAGCTACGACGTGTAATGGCCGGGTTGTTAGCATGAAATTTGAAGCCGCAGTAGTGAAACGCCGTGAATTAGAGGCTTCTCTTGAAATCATATTGTGATATATGGGAAACGGGTCCTTTGTATAATTAATGCACTCACCTTGCAAACGAAACAAAAGCAAACCCAAGCGGACTGAGTAATTCTGTTTACACTTTTGTATATTTTGCTGGTTTTCTGCAATTACTAATATTAGTATTTGAAATCTATGTTTGGAAATGTATATTGATAATTTAGTACATATATTTTGTCGTTTGTAAAGCTAATCCTCCAAGATGTTTCGATTATACTGTATCCGCGCCTGTATTCACGTTCGCGATACATGATACACCCATGGTTGGAGGAATATACCGTAAGGGCTGAAAGCAGTTCAAACCAGTTTCACCAGACACAACATCCTGTGAAATGTGCTGATCTGACAGCATGATGGGAAGTTTCCATGCTGAGCTACTGATTGCTAGATTCACTCTGTAATTAACTATATACTAATATCTATGCTATAATCAACTGCATATTGTCATCTTGTTTGAAGAGAAAGGGACAATATATATTTACTCACATTATTCTTATATAAACTTGTATGTAACATGTGTATATTTCATATATAAGCTAAGCATTATCAACACCATCGTTGCAATCTGTCACGCACGAAAGGGTGTGGTACGTGAGGAAGGATTAAGAGAACAGAGGCACACTTGGAGCCCTGCCATGGGCTTGACTGCTAGGGAGGATGGAGTCCTGCCCTAAGCGAGAAGATTCACCTCCTACATAATATTAGAGAGACACAAGTTGTCTAGTATAACCTGTAATCTGTAATCTGATATACTTCAGTAAATAGAGACAAGTCTACGAGTTTACTCTAAAACTTGAGTAATCAACTTAATTCCCCAGGAAGACGAGGGTGGTAATTCAGACAACGAGTGGTAAGTTGACTGAAGCCAACAGGTCTACATCGGGTGGTAAATAAAAACCAGCCCAACTGATAAATGAGAGTTCTTTGGCAGGTATTTCCACAAGCTGAGGTGGACGACCCACGAGTACATGATGATGGCAGTCGGGTGGGGTCTCCACAGGCGTGAAGAGACTCACCACTGTTACAATACCATAAAGAAAAAAATTGTGCTGGCCAGAAAAAGGAAAATAAAGATAAACCGGGACAGATGAAGAAAGGAAATAGATAAATTCGGATCAAAAGGGGCGCTAAATTGAACAAACAAGCATCGAAAATTAATACATTGACCATAAAAATTATTTAAAGTGATTTTTGTGTACGATTGTAAAGTTGCTGAGGAAAAACTACCAAATACACTGGTGGTGCCACTCAAACTTACACATTAATTCTTTCATCTCTTTCGTTCTTTCTCATATTTTATATTTATCTTCTACTGAAAAAAACTTTATCCTTTATTTCTGCTACACACACACACACACACACACACATATCAAGGCTCCATCAATTCCGACAGCACACATAATACAGTTTTCTCATCTCGTCTTTTCCCTTTTCTTCCTGCTCCTCCCTCCTACTGCGCATCCTCCTCCGTTTCCTCCTCTCCCGTCATGCCACTCCTTCCTTGTCCTAAGCCAGAATTCTACACGGACAAAAATCCAGCTCATTCAGGCTCGACAATGAACCGACCCATGTATTCCGGAACTCTGAAACCTTCGTGGTGATGGTGGTGGATATGGAGGGGGGATGGGTTCATTCATAGGTGGAGAGTTAATTCAGGGAGAGGGGGAGACAAGGAGGGGGTTTGCTCTCGTTGAAGCCTTGGCGTATAAGATACATTAACATTCTATGCTCTACTGAGTCTACTCTCTAACAACCGGTGTTTATTTTGTTGTGCTTTATTCACGTATTTATGTCTTACATTTTGTGTTTATAATTTGTTGGTTTATGTTCTGTTTTATTAAGGCTTTATTACCCTAGCAAACAGTTATGTAATCATTCATATTTTTTGTTGGTTTGTGAACCAAATACCTCAGTAATATATAGATTGATTCTCATCAAATATCAAGGGATGATTAAGCATTATGAAGCCTATAAGTGAAAAAGGTTTTCTTGATGTAGATAAGAATCATACACCTATATTCTCCGTATCTAACTTCGTCTTTTTTCACCATATATTTCCTATTATGCAGAGTGTCCATAAAATCTTTAACTTATTTCAAACCTTTATTACAAATTATCTATGTTAGGTACAGTCACGAGCGCTAATAAGTATTCAGATGTGCTTCGAATACCTAGAGACCGTAAATAAATACACAATAAGATCTCCATTGAAATTAGTACGTCGGTGAATTGGATAAATCAAAGCTTCAATCAACGCTGTATACTAATTAGTGCTGGTGACTGTACAGACCGAGTGATTACAATGTCATATGTAAGAAAGCAACAAAAATTTAGTAATTGTTAAACACAATGCCAGAGGGTTATGTTCGTATCCACCATAGTTTTAAAGTTATATATTTTATTTTAATCACTTAAAGACTTTATGGACACCCTGCAATTTTTCCTTACCCATATACACCATACATCTATGTTCTCTATATCTATCTTCCTATTCACTCGCAATAACTATAAATCTTCCTTTCCGCTTGATTAAAAAAAAAAAAAAAACATATATAATCTGAATTCACATCAGATACTAGACGGGCAGTCAGTCGAGAGGTTACCTTTACAAACGCCCAATAACTATATAGAGGTGACCAACTCATAATTCACTCACATCTCTACCAATAAAACGTGATTCATATAGATTTCTTATCGTATGCTCTGAGCTGGATCAACCAAAATATAATCACTATTAATGGAGTGGTAATTCACAATGACGTGAAGAGCAGCATGCTAAGAAAAAACCCCACTTTCTATAGACAGAAAGTATTTAATATGGACGTTTCGGAGGCAACTACCACCCTCTTCAGCAGTACTGAGTTGAATGAAAGGAAAATAAGTAGCTGACAAGGGGAGGGAGGGACAAGGTGTGTTCTGATGACAGACATACCTCACCTCATCTCACCTCACCCAACCGGCCTGAACTGGCCTCTCCTTAGGGACCCGACTCCTTCTATGTTCCTAAATGTCAGTCAGAAAAGAAACCTTATTTATGTCTTCCTTATGTAAAAAGTCTGGAAAAAATTCAGTCCGTTAGCAGAGAACTTGATGTAAACATAGCCTTCAAATATACTTCTAGTATCAAAACTACTCTTGTAAGAAATAATGCCACTGTTCAGCCCCAAGCAGGAGTATACAGAATTCCTTGCAGAGACTGTGACTTAGTTTATATAGGTAAAACTGGGAGTTCTTTAGATGTTAGAATGAAAGAACATAAACGAGATATGACGAATTGTAACACAAATAATGCTAACTTTGTCCATGCATATGACAAAAAACCACTGTATTGATTGGAATTCTGGTAAAATGATAATTAAGTGCAATAATTTCAAGAAACGTAGAATACTAGAATCAGTATGTATACAGCACTATAAAAACTTTAACTTAAATGAAGGTATGTTCAAACTAGATCCATTAATGAGAGCACTAGTGGTCAAATCCCTCCCAGATGTGGGGTCGGGTCCATGAGGAGAGGCCAGGTCAGGTCGGTTGGGTGAGGTGAGGTGTGGTCTGTCTGTCATCAGAACACACCTTGTCCCTCCCTCCCCCTGTCAGCTACTTATTTTCCTTTCATTCAACTCTGTACTGCTGAAGAGGGAGGTAGTTGCCTCCGAAACGTCCATATTAAATACTTTCTGTCTATAAAAAGTGGGGGCTTTCTTAGCATAATCACTATTAAGCTTCATAATAACCAATCATCCTATGATATTTGATCGAAATCCGTTTGTAGGTTTTTGTGATATCTTCTTCACTAACCAACAAATAGACAGGAAGACAAAGCAAGAAACAAAATGTGTTATAACTTATAACCTTTATCAGATTCCGTATTCATTGCGAATCAAGTACAAATACCTACCAGACTCAAAATCAAACTAAGGTAAAAATCAATGTGTAATCTATACAATATAAAGCTTACATTGCCAATATACAGGAATAAAAATTTATGATATAAACAGATATGATTCATTATGAAAATTACTTTCTAAATTTTCCTCTTTCTCCGTCCCTTCCCCTCTTCATCCCTTTTTCTCAGTGTTCGCTAGTCGTTATCATCGCAAACTTTACTTTTGTCGTCATCATCATCCTCTCGCACACTCGCCTCTTTCATCTTCTGCACTTTTCCTCTCTCTCCTTTTCAACATCCCGTTTCTCTCTCAATTTATTTATGGCTTTCATAGTTTCATTTATGGTCTTCCTAAGTATTGTTAATGCTTTAAAATATTCGCAACCTCATAATCACATATTGCCATTTCTTCAAATATTTTTCTCGTCTTTATAAATACTCTCTCCTAAAAAAAAAACAACAACTAAATTTCCTTGTTTCTTTTATTTCCTTTCTCTCCCAACATTTCTACTAATTTCCCTGCCTTCCTACTTCCTCTTAACAAATTCTCTCTTCCCCTTCGTTTCTTTCCGCCTCACTTCACACCTCCGTCTTTCCTTCTTTCTCTTCATAAAGTTGTTAAATGTGAGTTGGTTAGAATAGGTCGTTTTCGATTAGGTTATGTTGCTTCACATAAGGATTAGGCTAAATCCGGTTTGGTTAGGCTGAGATACATTAGTTAGGTTAATGTGTTTCTTTTAGATAATTAAGTTATTATTTCTTTGACTATTATTATACTCGGTTCGTTTATCGTGGTTTTCTAAGGAGAGACTCGGTTGTTGGAGATTTGGAGGGACATGAACTCCTCAAACAGATGCTACAAAACATTTACATCTCGCTGAAGCATTAGTCTTCTAACTAGCATAGGTTGGAGGAATCACTTGCCTAACCAACCCCATTTCTTACACAAGAGATGACCACGTTCAATGTAAATTATCTCTTTATCTACGTGTTATTTTGATATATTCATTTGCATGTGTGTTTGTATGTATGTAGTTACCAGTCGCCTGAACTCCACTCACCCTTCCTCTACAATACTTGGATCAAACAGCCTCGGAAGGACCAATATATTAGTCTATTTTGAAGTTTGAAAATTCTTTTGGAAATCTTTGTAATTCCCTTTTTCTATTCTCCCTACATCTCTCTCTCCCTTCCTCCGTCTCTCCTTCTCTACCTCTCTCCCTAACTACATCTCTCTGCATATGGCACCTTCCATCCCTCAACACCATATCCAGCACCCCCCACCCACCACCATATCCAGTACCCCTTCACACCCATTTCCAGTACCACTCACCCACCAACCCGATCCGTCCCTCCGGCCATCTAGCGGGCGCCTCCCTCATTACGTCACTCGGTAATCAAATAACGTTCTTCCATTTTCCGTCTGCCTTTCCCCTTTGCCCCCCCCCCCCCCCACTCTGCCGGGCACGATTTCCCATTGAATAAATTTTGATGCCGAGCCTTGGTTTGTTTGATTTGATATGGTTGCTTGGTTAGGTTAGGTTTATTTGGATTTGGTGAAATTTGATTTGGTTAAGTTTGCCTGTTTAACTTGGGTAAAGTTAGGCTTATGCTTATTAGATTAGGTACATTTTTGTTATGCTACGTTAATTAATTAAGGTTTGGCAAGACTAGGTTTGTTTTGATGTGGTCGAGGATATATGCTGCATTTTCTAAAATGCCAGTCGAATTCATCTTTTTAAAGAGAAACACTGCTGACGTCCAACTAACAACTAACTACTTTATAAAAAAAAAATATATTATATATATATATATATATATATATATATATATATATATATATATATATATATATATATATATATATATATATATATATATATATATATATATATATATATATATATATATAGTTACGAAATGGAATATATGTGCACAACGGATATGATCTGACTGCTTATAAAAATGAAAACAAGATTCAAAAGTTGAATAAAAATGGTCAAAATCCATATCGCAACAACAGGTTCTTATGAAATATTAATGATGCTTAAGGAAAATATATGAAACAAAAGGTAATTAACATTAATATATTAATGCATACTTATTTACAATGACTTACAAAAGAAAAGTAAGTGCGAAGGATAACGCAAGTTAACATAAAGAAAATATATCATTAATTCACTAAAGTTCAGATTAACCCTAACTTCTACAATAATAGTTAACACAACACTTTATCACAAAGATGTGGGTCGCAAGCGGATACTACTTCTTAATACACACACAAATGATATACACAATAATAAGAGCTGGATTAACCAGAGCAAGCAGAGAATGTCGGGAATATTAATATATATAAACTACTTACTTAGCTGTACAACAAAGATGGTCAGTAGTTCCACCACACAGAACACCAAGCCACAACCAGCTCCACAGAGCTTCTGCCTGCCTGAAGCAACTCCTGCAGTTTATATAGGAGATGGGGTGGGGGATTATAAGAGGGACATGGTAGGGGTGTTGATGGAGGGGGAAGGCTAACAAGGCCCGGCCCAACACACACACACACACACACACACACACACGTGACAAAATAATATGACATATTCCTCTTTTCTGTACTCTTCACTCAGTGTTTGTTTTCGTGGACTCGACTAACAAACAATTTAATCCGTCTATACTACCAGGATCCTGCATTGCATAGTTCTTCCCCAGTGTAGGTCGAATAAGGTATTTCCTTATGTGACTTGTAACTCCTCTACCCACCTCCTCTCACACACATCACCTTTTTCTATACATCTTATTTCCATTTTTATCTGACTACTTTTTTATATCGTTTCTTCCCCCAGCTCCTTCCGTCACCTCCTCACTTCTTTCCTCCCATCCACGGTATCTGCACTCTTTTACAACTTCCTCCTTCATCTCCTCTTCAATACACTTTTTTGCACCCCCTCTTCCATTCACACTTCCCTTCCTTTCAACTTCCTTCGCCCTCTCTTCCTTCTCTAATCCCATCTTCCTCCTACCTTTCCTTTCTTCTCATTTTCTCCCATCTCCTCCCTCCTGTCTTCCTTTTATCCCCCTCGATCACCTTTCTTTGCCTCCTTTCCTCCTTCACTCACGCCAACCCCACCCCCCTCCTCCTCCTTCATATCCGCCTCCAACCACCCTCTCCTCCTCCACTCCTATTCCCCCCACCCTTCCACTCCAACATCCATCTCCCTTCCACCTCGGCTTCTTCGCTTCATCAGGCTAAGTACAGAATCTGGCCTTGTCCTTTTAACCCCAGGGCTTCTGACATTACGGTGTGTGGTGTGAAGGGAAGGGGACACGGGAGGAAGGGGGGGGGAATCGGAAGAGCTTTGGAAAGGAGGAAGTTACAATGAAAAAGGAAAAAGGAGACAGACTTAAGAAGAGAAGTATATAATGGAAGGAACAAAACAACGTCAGAAAAGAGAGAACAGGAAGAGAGGGGACGAAGGAGTGCTAGAGGGGAGGAAGGGGAGTTTAATAAGAGGATTAATGTAAATGAAGCGTTAGGAAGATATTAGTGGTAATGTGATGAGGAAGGAAATATGTACTGGAGTGGAAAGAGAGAACGATACTGTAATTGTTGTTGCCTTACAGGAAATGGGATTTAGGAAGATATTTGCAGAAATGTGTGAACACCTCTGATACCAGTAAACATGGGTAAAAGCAAGGTGATTATAGTGGAGAGGAAGGATGAGTCAAGTGTGTAACGTGCAAGTAATGGTGAGAATCTCGAGGTGGTTGAAGAACTTGAGTACCGAGAAGTATTATTGGATAAGAAAAGTAAATGTAAAAAAGAAATGGATAATTGAGTAATCCAATAGAGATAAGTACTTATAGCAGGTGGTTAGTTTGCACTGGTTACAACGAATGGTTAAGTACAGAGGCGGCAAACCTCTTACTTGAAGGAGTGTGAATAATAACACTATGGTCATCAAACTATGGTGTGGCATGAATATGAGAAATCGAGCTAGAGTAAAAGCAGTGTATGGGAATCCTAGAGTACACAATATTGAAATCCATGAAAGTTGGGGTGTAAGTAAGTCAGTTTTCCAAATAGTAGAGGGAAGTGTTCCAAGATGTAATGGACATGTGGAAAGAATGGGTAATAAGGGTGTAATAGAGTGATTATGAAGGGCAAAGAAGGGGAAGACCTAGAAGAGGAAGATGGTGTGATATTATGTTGATCGATTGTGTAAAAGTGTTTGGAGTGCGAATGGTTGAAGCACATACAGTAAACTAGTGCAGGTTAGACAGGAATAGAATCCGGATATAACTTGCCAGTTCATGGAATGGTTCCTTGGTTCTATGTTAAATAAAACTATTTTTGTAAGAGGGTGCTTAGAATATCGTGAGCTTGAAAGGAGAATGAATGTGAGTGTGATCCATTTTACCAGGTATTTCTGTTCCCCATTCTGTTAATATATATCATATTTCCATTCCTATCTCTAGTGCCCACTTCCTCATCCTTTTGAATGTAGGAATATGAGGAACTGTTGATGATAAAGATGATGTTTTACCAGTACTGCTCAAAGAAGGGAAGAATTACTTTTGTCACAGTTATAATGGAGTGTAGTTAGAGAGAGGAAAAAAAAAAAAGAAAGAAAGTTAATCCTGGAAAAAAATATCTTCCTCGACAATCTTGCCTCCCAACTACTTTCCTCCCTCTCTCTCTCTCTCTCTCTCTCTCTCTCTCTCTCTCTCTCTCTCTCTCTCTCTCTGAACCGACAAGTTTTTCCTCGACAGTTCCCTCCGCCTCCTCTCTCCCTTTTCCTTCCCTCTCTCACTTCATTTACGCTTCACTTCTTCTTTTATTTTCTTCCACACTCTTCCCTTCCCTCAGTCTCAGGATCTCATTCCTCTCCCTCCCTCATTGCCCTTCCCCTCTTTCTCTCTTTTCCCTTCCCCTCTTTCTCTCTTTTATCTTCTCCTCTTTCTCTTTTCTCTGATTCTCTTCCCCTGATTCATTCTCTTTATCTTGGTATTCATTTCTTTCGTTTCCATTCTTTCTTCTTTCTATTCTCCCTTCCTATCCCTTCCCCTCGTTCTCTCTCTCTCTTCCTTTCTCTTCACTTATTTATCGTGCTGCTACTACCCTTCCTTGTTTATCTTCCTTTGCCTCCCTATCATACTCGTCATCCTCTCTCTCTCTCTCTCTCTCTCTCTCTCGCACCACAGTGAACGCATATTTTGTTTTCGTTCCTTCTTTTTTCCCTTCCTTGGTTCCCTCCCTATGTCTTTCCTCCCTGTCTTTTTTCCTTCCTTCCTTCTTTCTTTCCTCATTTCTTTCCTCCCCTTCCACTTCCTTTCTCCCTTTTTTCTTTTCTCATTTCCCTCCTACCCTGTCACTTTCTTTCTCCCTTCTTTCCTTTATTTCTTCTTTTCTCATTTCTCTCCTCCCCTTTCACTTTCTTTCTCCCTTCTTTCCTTTATTTCTTCTTTTCTCATTTCCCTCCTCTCCTTTCACTTTCTTTCTTCCTTCTTTCCTTCATTTCATCAGTCCTTCATATTATTCTGCATTCCTTCCTTTCTCCTTTCCTTAGTTCAACTAACCTTGATTACAGACCAATATATTAAGGGACCCTGTGATGTAGTCAGATAATTGGAGAGGAGCGAGACCTTCAAATATGGCCACGAAACACCCCTTATAGGCTTATATGAAGGGAGCGTGTTTTGTGGCATGGTCAGGAGGAATCAGCAGTCTCCAATTTTCATACACGATCACAGGGTCCTTAAGTGAACAAAAGTACAGTACCACTGATTTTCCCCTTTCCTTTCCTCGTACAGCTTTGAAATTGTGTCTTTACCCTGACTCTCGTTTTATTCATACAGCAAAATTATGACGCACGAGAGAGTTATTATTAGTCTTCTAGGAAGATTCTCTTGTTGGTGAATTGGAAGGTCTCTGATTCCTCCAAGCGATGCCAAGCAACAGATCCCCTCTTAGTACCATTGAGGGCTAGGATCATGTGCCAGGAAACAGACTTATATGGTTTGTATAAAAGTGGGAACCTGTTTCGTAGCATATTTTGGAGCATTCATTAGTCCTCCAATTCACCCACGACAGATGATGACTTGATAAGGCCTCATCATGCTGTGTGGTTTTGGTTCTACGTTCTTGCCAGTCAGTTGGAGCTCTTCAGTAGTTACTGGCAACTAGTCTAATAGTGCATTAATTAAGAATAGTTATATGATGCACATGAAAGTCGTAGTTGAGTTAAAAGTAAGGAGAGACGAAACTTTGCTCTCCCTTTGTATATCCAGCCGCACAACACATGTCTTTCATAATAATGAACTATATAGTAAAGCTTTTGTTTTCCCAAGGGGAGAGCATTAAATTGCAGAATCATCATATGCAGATACATATCCATATATAGTATAAAAATGATATATGTATACAATGAAATGAATGACCAGTATTCTTTCTTCTGAAGAGAGAAATTAATTTTAGATACTTTCAGAATATGAAATCTTACAGTAAAATCAAATAATGTTATAAAATACGATTAGATTATAAATATAGATGTTTTCAGGAGTGACGTAACAAGAGGGGAAATGTAGGGGAATGTGGAGGGTTTTTTAGAACACACACACACAAACACACCAGGCGTTTTACTACCTCGCGTGCTGGCTCTGACATGTTCACAATTAAGTGCTCTACATCACAAGGGAACCAGGTCTTGTTCTGTAATGTTCGTGTATCACTACGCTTTATTTCTGTTAGTGCTCTACTTTATGTGCACACTACAGAGAAAGGGACGGATACATGTATACATACTGTATATACATACATACATACAAACAGACCAGCAATGGTACAGAAGCTCCCAAAGATAATATTTTTGTGATCATTATGAAGCACACTGCCAGACCATTTTCTGTCTCGGTAAGATTAGCCCTCTTGGGTTCTGCTAATACGCCAAAACACACAACAACGCCACCATAATAATCGTTGTAAAACTATTCCACATGTATAGTAAAATGGGTACACGACCATAATACTTATCACCCTCTATTAAAAGGGAAGTACAGTGTTGGTAAATCAGTAGCAAATGATTCTTCTAAGCTATTCCAAGCAACAGGACATCATTATTTTTGATAATCTGAACCTATTTCCTGACATACTTTGGAGGAATCAAGGCTCGCTAATATACTATAAGTATATAAGCCAGTAAATTGCATGCTGTTTAGATACATCCTGGCAATTATGGCAACGATGGACTAAGTTGCCTTGTTAGGATATAAAAACACAAATCCTGAAAGAACGTGAGTCAATTATCCTTCAGAAATATTTGATTATCACACCACAACAGGTTTGACACTACAAATTATATTAATATATAAGAAAACAATGGCATTAATTCATTGTATCTCTCTGTTGGACTGTTATAACATCTTGTATTTATATCATACTGGAGTTATCTTAGTGGTGGAATGTATAGTGGTTTTGTCTTCTCGCTAAGTGTACAATGTACTCCGGGGCCAACAATTGTCGTCGCCTCAAGAAACACATGTCAGATAACTTCGTTCATTGCATCATATTGTTCTATACTTTATTTTGTTATCCTTTTGTTAGCAGCTGTACAGTCATGAGCCATAGCAGGTATCTAGGTTTGCTTCCAATAGCCCCATGGAATATTTAACGAGCTCCAGCAAATATAAGACAGGACAAGAGTTTTACAGTAATTGGTTCATTGGTATGTCAGATGATTCGTAACGTCAATAAAACCAGGATACATATTGCAGCTCGTGACTGTACACACATCATATCGTACAAAAAGCTTTCATACAAACACATTTTCTAACAAACAAAACCATCAAGCACACACAGGTCTGACAGATTCCAGTCTGGTGAATAACACGCCAAGTTGCAGGCCAAAATAAAACCATAAGTGGCTCACATTTTTCACTTTTATCCCAACTGGATGTTTGTTTTCTTGCCACACTTGTTTACGTTTGTGTGTGTATGTGTAGGCATCAGGATACACTTCCGTTATTCATCATATCATACTTGAATGAATCATTTTGCACCCGTACAAGAGAGATACAATGAATTAATACCATTGTCTTCTTATATAAACTATACACACATACATAAAGCTACGCAATCATTTACAATTCTTTACAGATTCAACATATTTCATTATATCAACCGTGTCTGTGAAGTGCAAGTAACCTTTTATTGGTAATCTTGCCCAACAACACTTTATTATTCCACGCTCACTCCGTATTGTCTCTATGGTGGTTTAAAATATAGTTCGCTAACAATAAGAATGTTTTATTGATGTATTATTTCCAGCATGTACCCTTCTCTTCATATGCTTTTAAACGCCATCTCTTGTTTTCATATAGTTTCAAAGGCTATCAACTCGCATTTTCATATGATATCAAGTTCAAGTATAGTTTTGCCATATTTTGAGTATCACCTTCCTCGTGTTATTTCGAATGTTGTCTCTCTTTATTCCAAGCGCAGCAGTCTTTTTTCCTCCTCGCTTCCTTGCCTTTCAGAATAAACAAAAGCTCGCTCAACTTTTCTTTCTTTTTATTTGCGTCTGTTGCTTGTTGTTCGTTCGTCTTTTAAATTTTCCTCTCGACCATTTTTCTCGCCTTTCTTGTCCATCCCCCTCCTTCCTTATTCAATTTTTCACCACTTTTCCTTCCTCTCCACTCTGTTATTCCGAGTTCTCTACCTTGTTACCTTGATTCTGGAGCTGTAGAAAAATTCCCCACACGAAAATCAGTGGAGTTAATTAAGGGGAGATTCTCTTGGTGGTGACCTGGAGGCCTACCAATTCCTCCAAACTATACCAAGAAACAGACACCCCCACTTGTACCATTGAGGTCGTCTGTTTCCCGACATAGTTGGGAGGATCAGTAGCCCTCCAATTTACCAACAAGAATATTTCCCTTTTAAGTTTCGAACTGTGTTATGAAAATATCGATCAACAATTCCACCTGGCTCACTCTGGTCGTAAATCATGGAGGTTAGTTAGTTAGTTGGTTTATTAATTAGTTTGTTAGTTGAATGGTTGGTTAGTTAGGTGGGTTATTAGTTAATTTAGTTAGTTAGGGTGTTTATTTATTTGATAGTTCTTGGAGACAATGATGCGTTTTCCTGCGACATCGTAAATTGTCCAGTGTTAGCCCACATAATTTTAGTCTTTATATCCTTGTTCATGTATACAATGAAATAGTGTTAGGTTTAGTAAGACAGGTGGGGTTTTCTTCATCACAAAAATTCCCAGCTAAGAAACATATTAACTTCTATCTTGAAGACATATGTCTCCTGGCGTATTTTCGTGGAATCAGGAGTCCTACATTTCATTCAAAGTATAAAAAGACTCCATAAAGGGAGACTCTCTTGACGAAAAAACTGGACAACTACTGCGTCCTCTAACTAATATAAGTCAAGAAATAGATCCCCTATTAGCAATATTGTGGTGATTTGTCTCCTGGGATAACTTGGAGGAATCAGTAGTCCTGATAATCATCCAAAACAGGTAAATGATTCTGTAAGTGTCCATTTTCTATCCAAAAGTACAATTAGTACAAAGTACAATAAGTACCGGTACTTATAACTGGTACAGTCAGCGGCGTCAGTCCTGTTTTTCTGTACCAGTTAGAAATACCAGCAACTGTACATACATCGTACGGTGTAGATAATAATAATAATAATAATAATAAGGATATCGTGGTTACTGCTGACGATGGTAATAAATCACGTAAATTATATATGAATGTATTTGATATTACTTGTTCAAGCGATGACAGGTTCATATTATGGATGAAAAACTTATACAGTATCTGTATAAAATGTAGTCACATTTTTTGTACATGAACAACGGATGGACAATATTTGCAAGTGAAAAAAGTCCAAATATTTTTTTTTTTTTTTTTTTCGTGGGGAAGTAATTCTGATATTCCATGGCTAAAAATCATTGCACTTAATTGGTAGGCCATTTTTACGCCTTTCATAACAACATTTTTCAAACTAACAGCAAGCTACTGTATCCTCCGCAAAAAAATCTCTTCCAATAGTTAATTAGCTTCGATAATCGGCTGAACATAAAATTTCAGAGACACGGTTTTCCTAGTGATTAGCCCACCATTCCAACTACTATTTCTCTCCTCCTGTTTCCTTCAACCTCCGTTTTCATCCCGAATTTTTCCATTTAGAACTGTAGGCTTTCTCTATCCCTCTGAAAACGGACTGGAAAACGGAGGAAACCTCATATTGGCCAGGGGATTGAGAAAAATATGCAAGTGTGGTAGCAGCTTTACGTAACGCAATTTAGCACGTGTGGGGATAGGAAGGGAGTTGCTGTCCCACACTGGAACTACACCAATACCAATTCGACTGACTTTCTACGGTCATCAATGTACGTATTTATTGTCTTTAACCTTGGACAGTGGTGGTTTTCTTGTACCCATATATTTTTTTTTACATAACTGATAATTGTTATTATTATTAAATATATATATATTGTTACGTATACCACATGTATATTATATTATTTTTACAACTTTATTTCCCATACGAGTAGGAGTACAACTCGGGCAAGTAGAGTAATGTTGTGTAAGCCTAGCTTCCTTTACTCCTTGTGTGCAACTTGTCAACGAGTCAAAAGCCAAACTACCTGGACGTGGTGCCAGTATACAAAGTGGAATAATGCGGCCGGGCCCAGCATCATTCCGCCTCCTGACAGCCATTGGGAGAGTTATTATCGTTGCTGCTGACACTTCCATTAAAACTAATCCCATTATTAAAATGCAACACTTACTTCCTAATTTGCTGATGGTTTAATTAATTGAAATGAGGCTGAAGGCGATGTTGACGAGGATCCCACCAACTCCCGTCATACTGGTACCGTACCGTAGGGGAGAGAATTCAAACGAGTGAAGGAATTATTTGTTGTGGGAAACTGAAGGGCTGCTGACAGATTCCTCCAACCTACACCAGGAAACAGATTCCTTCCCTATGAGACTAGAAGATGTGTTTTATAGCAGAGTTTGGAGGGATACGCAACCTACAATTTTCCTGAGTAATCAAAGTGACGGCTGACAAAGTACAACACTAAAGAACAATGGTAGACACAGAATATTATGAATAATAAGTAAATAATGGTGTGTAAAAAAAGTTATACAAGGCAATGTGACGGAGGATGTGAAGAAGAGAAGAAAAGGGTTTCGAAAATAAGTGACTTAAAGAGGCCCAGAGGCTGGTGAGGGAAAAAAATTAAGTAGGTGCGCCGCTTCACAGGGAACTGAGCGAGAAATATAATGAAAATAAGAAATTTTCTGGTCAAGTAAGGGAGGAAAGAGCGTAAGCAAAGACTGGTAATGAAGGAGGATGGAGTGATTGTAAATACTGTACAATCGATGCAGTGAAAGGGATCAGATGGAGGACTTTTCAACATCTTAGGAACGAGAGGACGGGAGAAGGGACAGTGGAGATGGAGAGTACTCTTCAACAGTCTGATGTACACGGGGATATAGAATAGAAAGAAAGAGAGAGAGAAAAAAATGGAGATAGATAGAAACATATTTAGATAGATAGATAGATAGAGGGAGTGTGTGTGTGTGTGTGTGTGTGTGTGTGTGTGTGTGTCCCGGAGCTTGAAGGGTAAGAGCAATGAGACTGTCTATATGAAAGGTATATATGGTATGGGCGTGAAGGCAATTGGTGGTGAGCGTGATTTAGTTGATATGGTGAACGGTAATAAACTGACGTGGTTTGAACGCAAGGGGAGAATGCGAAATGGTGATTTGGATGAAGGTGTATAGGTGTGTGATTGAGAAGCCCGATGTGAGTGAGAAACCACCAGTAAAATGGATGGATAGAGTATACAGGAGGGACAGGAATGTGAGTGGGAAGAAGGGCATACAAAACAATCTCGGAGGGAGTGTCAGAATAGGTGAAAATGGAAACTCTTCTGCCTCGGACATCCCCTGAGAGAATACCCCAAAGGTAGCCTATAGACAGATGATCTATAAAAACATTATAGTGATATAATTATAGAGTTGTTATGATATTTGATGACCTGAAACCATCTCCTTTATAGTGAGTGAATGGCAGTTCAGATATATTTAATTTTTTATGCATACATATTTAATTCATTATGCATAATAATAATGAATGTCGCCAGTGTAGTTTTTTTTATCAATGGGAAAACGAACACACCACAAGTAACAATAGCGATCACACTAAAAGGGGTAGTACAGTGTTGGTAAATCTGGAGAAACTAATTCCTCCATACTATTCCAAGCCACAGAACACCATTAGTTTTGTTCATCTGATCTTGTTTCATGGCATACTTTGGAGGAATCAAGGCGTTCCAATGTACGAAACGGGTATTACCCCCTTGATTAATAATGTTACTCACGCTGTTATATGTTAGACAAATATGCACTTGCTCTTCTCACGCTGATCTTTTATTCACAACATGACCCTTAATTCAGCATCATCATCCGTTATTCACACGATTCCCAACTGTTATTAATTGTTACTCATCTTTTCTCCTATTATTCAAACCATTCCCTGTTATTCACGCTATCATTTGTTACTCTCATCATCTCCTGTTATTCACACCATTACCTGTTACTCACATGATCTGTTACATACACCATCACCTGTTACTCACATGATCTGTTATTCACACCGTCTGTTATTCACACCATCACCTGTTACACCATCACCTATTACTCACACCATCACCTGTTACACCATCACCTGTTACTCACATAATCTGTTATTCACACCGTCTGTTACTCACACCATCACCTGTTACAATATCACCTGTTACTCACATGATCTTTTATTCACACCGTCTGGTACTCACACCTTGATCTGTAATTGGTTTCAGATTAGTTTACAGAGTTTTTTTTTTTTTTGTCACACTATTATTTCATTATTCAATTTGTGGTTCATTAGCATTTTTCTCCACAAGGTTAATATACTGTATATTGTTAACTTTCTTTTACTGTCTTCGTCTCTCTCTCTCTCTCTCTCTCTCTCTCTCTCTCTCTCTCTCTCTCTCTCTGAACCCACGTGATCCTGGACTTTACCGCAACATGAACACATCCCTTGCCAAGATCCTTCACGGCTAACATCACTACCATCACAACCAACACCACGACTCATCACAGCTAACACCACGACCACTCCAACCAACACCACGACTCATCACAGCTAACACCACTATTATTCCAACCAACACCACACCTCATCACAGCTAACATTCCAACCAACACCACGACCCTCACAAATAATACCACGATCTATCACAGCCAACACCACGACCTTTAGCCAACACCACAACCACCCATCCGACGCCACCACATTCCTCACAGCTAACACCACGACCCCCTCCAGCTATAACCATGATCCCCCCACCCATCCCACAAGCTGACACCATGACCCCCCCCCTCCCCCCCCCCCCCCACCCGCCAACATTAGCACGGGGCGTGAGGATTAAAGGGGACGACTTGTTTGAGGAAGAGAGAGAGAGAGAGTTACATAGAGTTACATAGAGTTACATAGAAACACAGACCACAACAGACCTTACGGTCCAAACGAGGTGACCCGATTAGAAGGTTACTGGTAGAGAATGAATTACTCCCCAGTGATAGTCGTAGGTAAGGATAGCAAAGTAGAAGGCTCTCTCCCCACCCTCCACTCCCTCCGGCCTGAGCCGTACAGGAAATAAAGTCAGGAATGGGAACCTTGTGGGGTTGGCAGAAATACTCCACAAGGAAATTTTTTTATAGGAAAGATAGAAAGTAGGTGAAATTTGGCTAACTTGCCACCTGTAATGGGCAAAAATTATTCATTAGTAAACATTGTAAGTCGGGGATTAGACGCAAGGTGTTTATCTAAGCGACGTTTGAAGCTGTCTACGGTGTTACAGTCAATTACGTTACGGGGAAGCCCATTCCATAAGTTGACGACTCGGTTAAAAAAGAAATTCTTGGATTCGTGCGAATTAAAAGATTTGCCTATGATTTTGCAGCCGTTTCCTCTCGTGTAGTTTGATTGATCAATAGTGAAATATTTGTTGCAGTCCATATTATCAATGCCTTTGATTATTTTAAATACCTGGATTAAGTCACCTCTCAGTCTACGTTGTATCAATGGGAATAGATTTAATTCGCTTAGCAGCTCATCATACGTTTTATTTCTCAGACTTGGTATCATTTTAGTAACTCTACGTTGGACTCGTTCCAATTTTGCTATATCTTTCTGGTAATACGGGCACCAGGCTTGAACACAATACTCCATAAGGGGACGGACCAAGGAATTATACAAAGTGAGGATTGTGTCTTTAGATTTATACTCGAATGCTCTGCCGATAAAGCCGATAGTTTTATTTGCTTTCTTAATTACTTCCGTACACTGCTGACTGGGTTTTAGGTTACTTGATACTGTTACCCCTAAGTCTGTCTCTCGATCCACGCTTTTAAGTTGCTTACCATTTAACGAGTAGTTTGCTGCTACGTTATGATGTCCGATGTGGAGCACTTTACATTTATCTGAATTGAAGGACATTTGCCAAGTTTTCGCCCAATTTGACAATTTATCGAGATTATCTTGCATTTCTTTAGTCTGTGCGTTAGTGAGTACTGTATTTGCAATTTTGGTGTCATCGGCAAACTTTGATATTATGCATGAGAGGCCTTCGTCTATGTCGTTTATGTAAACTAGGAATAGGATTGGCCCTAAAACTGACCCCTGTGGCACCCCGCTTGTAACGCCTGTCCAACTAGAAGATTTTCCATTTATTACCACGCGTTGTTTTCGGTTTCTTAGCCAGTTCTCTATCCATCTTACGGTATCGCCTTGGATTCTGTGTGATTTTAGTTTAGATATTAAGCGTTTATGGGGAACTTTGTCAAAGGACTTTTGGAAATCTAGATAAATTATGTCTACTGCTTTACTCTTATCATATTCATTGAAAATGTCATTTAAAAAGTCTAATAGGTTCGTTAGGCAAGAGCGTTTATTACGAAAACCGTGTTGAGTGTCTCTAAGTTGTTTTCCTCTAAGTGATTTGTAAGTTTATCTCGTATGATTGTCTCTAGCATAAAGAGAGAGAGAGAGAGAGAGAGAGAGAGAGGAAAACTCTCTCTGAGACAACCACCTTGCCGTCGGTGAGAGAGCTTGTGTGATCTGTTTGAATTTTGCTAGCTAAGCTGGGGGACATTTAGTCCAGTTGGGTTACCCGTGCCAGAAAGGTAGCGTTATTAGGATCCTGACTAAGAGTTGTCAAATCCTCATGTTAATATTCAGTTTCACATCTGCTCTTCAACTGTCCTAACAAAAAAACAAAAAAAAAAAACAATCTTTATCACTTTCGATATAAGTTTTTATTGTTAAGGACCTCACCAGCTACCTTATGCCGTGTGAGAAGGGAGGCTTTGGAACCTCCTAAAACAACGCCTTTTAACGCTCACAGGTTTCGAAAGGGCTGAGATTGAAGGGATCTCAGGCGTGTGGGGTACGAGTAATGGAGATGCCTCAGGACCCCCGTAGGTATTCTCTTAGATTAATAAGCCTGACCAGCTCCCTGTGACCGTTCTTAGGTGCCTAAAGGCTCGACTGCTCTTTGGTGAGAGAGCTTTCGTGCCTCGCTGGCTGCCAGGCCAGTAAAAGATCTCGGATTAAGTCGTGGACATTTAGTTTTACTATTTGCTTTAAGTTTGGCCGCGGATGGAGGATTAGTAGGGATTAGTAGGACGACGGTTACACTTCAAGCACCCCTGTCGAAAAATCAGAGTCCCATTTACTTAGGACTCTTGTGCTGCTCAGTTGGGAGCTGCGGCACGATTGGGGCCGTCCGGCCCAGGGGAGACCTTAGGGTTGGTGTGCTTGGCTCATAAGGTTTCTGTTGGCCGAACGACCGAAAACCTTCTGGAAGTAGGCGGATGAGACTTATGCGAGACCAAATCACATTACCCTTTCTTTTGTATTATTGGTCGTAAATTGAATTAGAGCGAGATGACTGGTCCATCAGCAAGAAAATTTACATGTACTACATGCAAGGTGTACCGCTGGTGTGAGGACTTCAGCGGGAGGAGTGCGAGTTACCTAGACTCCTCGAGTGTCTGCGACTTTTGCAAACTCGAGGAGAGGTTGATGAAGCACATCTCACTGCTCACTAAGGAGAACAACTCCCTAAAGGAGAAAGTTCTCCGAATGGACTCACAGAGATGTGACTGCCATGTGAGAGACAAGGCAGTCCAAGGAGCTTCTTCACCGGAGAGCTCCACCACGGCGGTAAAGACCAAGAAGAAGAACAAGAAGAAGAAGAACAAGAAGAAGAACAACAACAAGAAGAACAACAACAATGAAGAGGGAAAAGAGACTGCAGAAGGAAAAGAGACTGCAGAAAAGTGTGATGGAAAAGAGGAGGGGAATATGGAGAAGGGAGAAAAACCCAAGAAGACAGTTGAGGAGGGATTAGAGGAAAGTGAGGAATCAAATAAGAAGGAAAAGGAAATGAAGAAGGAAAAGAAGAAGAAGAAGAAGCAACCTGGAGGAAGTGACGAGCCCGGCAGGAATTCAAAACACTCTCGGGTTCCTCACAAGGCATCTCGTGCTCCTACCAGGGAGAGGCCTGTGGATATACACATTGTAGGTGATTCCCAGGCACGAGGGCTGCATCCCCTAATGGCAGATCGCCTTCACACTTCTGTGAAGGTGAATTGTTTGCCAGGTTGTGGCAATGCTGACCTCCGAAAGGAAGCTGAGAGGATCCAAACGTCCAGATCTGCTGTCATTGCACTCATGGTGAGTGGTAATGACATCTACCTGAGAAATGGTAGAGTAGGCATGACCGAAGGAGTCCTCTCGGATGTGCTCGGTGCTGTAGATGACTGTGGGTTAAAAACCCGCAGAAGGGTAGTTGTTGGCATGCTCCCAAGGAGAGGCCCTTTAGGGACTGCTCTGTCAAAGAACATTGCAGTAAATCAACACCTGGCTGATTTGTGTACTGCCGGGGGGGTGTTCTTTGTGGACCCCTACACCTCACTCTTTGGTAGAGACGACCTCTACCATAGGGATGGCACACATCTCTCACCAAAGGGGAAAGAAGTGCTTTCCAAATTAATGGAAGACGCCGTCCAACGATGTCTCAGGAGCACTCGACCGAGCGTGGAGGAGAGCCCTCGTCGCTATGCTAGAGTGACCCCAGAGAAGACATTCGCAGAGATCCTGAAGAAGGATATTCCCAGCACTACCAAGACAATGACCAAACCGGGAAACGGAAGAGAGTAGGGAGCCCTGCAGTTGGGGGTTCCCTGAAGGTTCTATTGTTCAACGCCAGGTCCATCCGAAACAAGTTTTTGGAACTGCGGGCCCTCGTTGCGACAGAGGAACCCGAGATGGTGGCCATAACGGAGTCATGGTTGAGAACCTCAGACAGAGATCTTGAAGGGGAATTCGTGATTCCAGGCTACCAACTCTTCCACAAAGATAGAGAGGACAGAGGGGGTGGTGGTGTGCTGTTGTATGTAAAGAACTCTATCAAATCGATGACCTGCAACATCACATCGAACCACGAGCTCCTTGGAGTTGACCTAAAAATAGGCACTGCAAAATACAGAACCCTGCTGCTTTATAGACCCCCTGGACAACTCAATGAGATGGACAGGGACCTATACCAGTTGCTGGGTGAACTAGTGGACGGCAGGGTGTGCATCCTTATGGGGGACTTCAACACACATGTTGACTGGGAAACCAGAGAGCCCTCTGCCGAGAACACACCACTCTTGGAGTTTGTAAATGATGAATTCCTCACTCAATGGGTAAGGGAGCCAACAAGAGGTGCTAACATACTCGACTTGGTCCTCACCTCCGAGGATGACATCATTCAAGACCTCTCTGTAAACGAAGAAATAGGTGGAAGCGACCACAAGCTTATAAGATTTTCAGTTAAGGTCCCTAATATGGAGTCCGTGACCCCGGTGCATAGAAAATTAGACATGGGGAAAGCGAACTTTGCAGGTCTTCGTGAAAGCTTTGCTGAAATGGAACTAGAAGAGGGAGAGAGTGCTGATGATCTGTGGAGGTCATTCTTGTCTTCCTTCATGGAACTTCAGTCGCGCTTTATTCCTCTGAAGGGAACAGGTCAGAAGTTCATTCAACCTAAGTGGTTTAATCGGGAAATCCGTAACCTACTAAGGGAGAGGAAAACTGCGTATCGTCGAGCGAAGACATCTGGGGACTTTGACGGTCATAGAAGACTGAATCGAAACGTGAAGTCCAAAATAAGGGCGGCTAAGCGTGCTGAGGAGGTCCGTGTGGCTAGACTCTGCAAAGAGAACCCCAAGGAATTTTTCAGTTATGTGAATGGCCGTAAACCAATCCGACGCAGGATCGGTCCCTTGGTGAATGAGGATGGAGCATTGATGCACTCTGATGCAGAAAATGCTAACCTCTTAAATGAGTATTTCTCTTCAGTGTTCTCTGAGGAGAGTGGTCCCATTCCCGAACCTTTAGACTCCTTCAGTGAGAAGTTGGAGTCAATGGTCTTCACCCAAGAAGAAATTGAGAGAAAAATAATCGAATTAAAAGCAAACAAATCCCCCGGTCCGGATGGGTTCTTACCTAGAGTGTTGAAAGAAGTGCATGGTGAAGTATCACGGCACCTGTGCATGGTCTTCAACAGGGTAATCCAGACTGGATGCGTTCCTAGAGACTGGCGTGAGGCAGAGGTGACTCCTATCTTCAAGAAGGGAGATGCTAGTCAACCGTCAAACTACAGACCCATCAGTTTAACCTCAATAGTCTGTAAACTCATGGAGAGCAGCATGGTGGACAAAATAACAGCACACTTAGAATCAAATTTGCTACTGAGGGGTTCCCAGCATGGGTTCCGGCAGCACCGGTCATGCCTCACAAATCTGGTGGAATTCTTCCATTTTGTTTTCAGTGAGCATGATCGGGATAAAGCGGTCGATGTTGTCTACTTAGACTTTCAGAAAGCCTTTGATAAGGTACCCCACCGCCGTCTCCTTCGGAAAGTGCGTGCACTGGGCATAGACGGAAATGTGGCAAATTGGATAGAGAACTGGCTAAGTGACAGACGGCAGCGGGTGGTAGTGAATGGACAGGCTTCAGAGTGGGTGCCCGTTACTAGCGGTGTTCCCCAAGGTTCTGTTCTGGGACCACTACTGTTTATCATCTATGTTAATGACGTGGATGGTGACATGGCTGCCAAGATTTCCAAATTCGCCGATGATACTAAGCTTGGTATGAATATCGCGAAATAAGGAAATACTACCTGCTTACAAGAATCTTAGGAAGATCGGGGAGTGGTCTGACACGTGGCAAATGCCATTTAACGTGAACAAATGCAAAGTTATGCATATAGGCCACAGAAACCCCCGAACAGAGTATAACCTTAAGGGCAATGCTTTCGTAAGCACTGATACTGAGAAAGACTTGGGTGTAACTATCACCAGCGACCTCAAGTTCTCAAAGCAGTGTATTGAGGCTGAGAAGAAAGCCCAAAGGATGTTAGGGTACATAAAGCGACAGTTTGGATACCGGAACAAGGAGATAGTACTTTGTCTGTACAATTCCCTTGTCCGACCACACCTGGAGTATGCAGTCCAGTTTTGGAGTCCTTCTTACCGAAAGGATATCGCGAGATTGGAACGAGTGCAAGCCAGGGCAACCAAACTTATACCCTCTCTTAGACACAAGAGCTATAAAGATCGGTTGGTAGAACTCGACCTGTTCTCTTTGGAAACCCGGAGACTGCGAGGTCAGCTTATCGAAGTGTTTAAAATACTACGAGGCTTTGACAATGTAGACTACAGGGACATTTTCCAACTCAGTGAGGGCACAACCAGGAATCATGGCTACAAACTTGAACTGAAGCGATACAACCGTGATCTGTGTGGTAAGTTCTTTACATATAGCATCTGCGGTACTTGGAACGCGCTTCCTGCTGATGTAGTCAACAGCAACTCTGTGGATCAGTTCAAGTCCAGATTAGACAAAGCCTTAAATCACCGTCTAGGTGTTTAAGCCGTTGTGCGAGTGTTCCTTGATGGTTTCACATAACACATTCGAGGATGGTCGCCTACTTGCGCAACTAAACCCACAGGTACCCTCTTTGTATGGATCGTAAGGTCCCCTAGGGTACTTCTTTTCCTTGTAACTCCTTGTAACTGCAGACATGGAAGGAGGGAGAAAGGGATGGAAAGAAACTGAAAGAAGGAGAGGTGGAAGGACGGTAAAAGAAAGGGAGGAAGACGCTGATAAAAGAAAGATAAGACAGAAAACAGAAGGATGCAAGGAGAATGGGAAAAGAAAAAGTATAACACAAAATCATGGAAAAAATGTATTATAAGAAATATATCAAATTACTATTAATCCTTCGTCTTCCCTCTGACCAACACACACACACACACACACACACACACACACTGGACGTACAAAATGACCCCGATTTAATCCATTAACCTTGATTATGGAGATGCTACGTGTCTCACTGACGAGGGTAATATTTCCTGCATAAATTGGAGGGCTCCTTATTCTTCTTATCTATATTTCAAAACAAAGTACCTCTACTCTGATACTGAGGTAGTACTGTAGTTTGCTTCCTGTCATAACTTGGAGGAACCGGTAGTCCTCCATTTCGTATGCAGGAAATTACCCCTTTAATTTAACCAATAGACATCTTGTACCGTGGTCAAATTAAATGCCAGTGCTTCCCCCAAGTCTTCGTTAATATAACGTAATATAATATCATGTTGCATGTTGTTTGGTGGCACAGAGTGGAGGAATCAGCCTCTTCTTCTTTAACATCAATATCACGCCTGTCCCTTAATAACTGTCCAAATTAAACCTTAATTAGGTAACACCAATGGCTTTGGGTAATATACTCTCATAAATACTAAATTATTTTTCGGCAATAGGAAAATACTCGTTGCCCAGGAAGTAATACCGTGCCATTTCTATATATATTGCATTGATATTCGCTGCATCGGTGGAATCTGACAAATAGCGTGATTTTGCGGTCTCTTCCCAGCATTTTTCACAATGATGATACTACAGTTATCTTCCTGCAAACTGTTGTACAGACAGACAGACAGACAGACAGACAGATAATAATTGAGAGAAGTAAATTGCAGACAGACAGACAGAGAGACTGATATACAGGCTGGCAGAGATTGAGAGAAGTAGATGACAGACAGACAGATAGAAATTGAGAGAAGTTGACAGTAAACAGAGGGACATGTAGATAATTATACTTGCAGATAGATCGACAGACAGTCAGTCAATCAGGTGTAAAAAGATACATACAGACAGACTGACAGAGTGAAAGGCAGACAAATAATCATACAGACAGACGCATAAATAAACCAAGGGACAGTCAGAGCGCCATACATACATAAATACATACATACATACGTACATACATAAAGGCAGACAAAAGTACAGATAAACAGGCAGAGAGATAGATAGACATATAGATGCCTTCACCTTCCTTACGTCAACTGTCTCTTCCTCATTTTTATTTACAAGATGGTGGTCACTGTTTTATCTTTGACGGCCGGATGTGTAGTAAGCATTTTATATAAGGACCTTCTGGCAGTGTGGGTGTGATAATGGGCATCTCACTCCTCAAGGTGTGGGAGAGAATATGGGCGCCTATCTCCTGAAGGTGCAGGAATGAACGAAGGACTTCTCGCTATTAAGGTGAAGGGATGAACACAGGGCATCTACCTTATGAAAGTAAGGGAGTGAACGAAGAACATCTTCCTCCTGAAAGTGTGGAGGTAAAAACCATTCCATCAGTGTGTCAGTGCACTCTTTTGAGATATCGTCCAACCCCACTCACAAGGAGAGGCGTTCAATCCCATCTTTTTAATTTTTTTTCATATGGGGGGGGGGGGGGAGGCACAGTTCCCCAGTCTTCTGCAAGAGCTCGATTGAGGAGTGAATGATTCCCAAAAGTTTTTGTTATCACACAATTTCTTTATTTGTCACCTTCGCAAAAGGGGTTTGTGTAAGGTTATGTTTTAGCTTATGATTGTCTGTCAGTGAATAATAAATCAATCAAGCTTTGCACCCACTTTTACGAGTGGGTATTATGAATCCTATAGATGATTAAATTATGGTGTTTCCAGGTAAACAACAAAGGTCAGGAATGGATTTGTTTTTTGGCAAGAATGAGTATGATGTATCAGATTCTGTTGACAACGTCTGTACAGTTTACTCGACATTTGTAAAGAAAGGCGTCTTGGTTGAGTGATTTGCTCGTTTTAGTAGACCCTTATAATACTCTCCCGTGTAAGGGAAGGAGAAGTAGGGTATTTGTTGATTTACACCAGTGAGTGCATCTATAACCAGAGCGCGATTTGTAACGGCATTCATTGGACAAACGGATGCACTGACGTACATACAGTCAAACAAAATGAAAGAGCATCAAGCAGACACAAGTAGTCATTCTTCCCTCACTCTTACAAGGAACAAATGGTGTTTATCGTCCTCACATCTCTTGTTCAACATCTCAGAGAGGGATAGAAGATGGGGAAGTGAAGGTTCAAGAGGGCCAAATGAACACACACACAAACACACACACGTACAGAAATAATTTTCAAAGATCAATTAATATCTCTGAAATTTAATATGCATTTACAAGTATTCATCACTTATAGTTAACGTAGGCCGATCAAAGCAGATAACAAGGCCAGTAAAGTGTGAGGATCGGGAACACAATACACCTGAGAGCGAGTGTACACTAGTATGAACGTACAGTTGAGCAAGTAGAAAGTGCAAGAAAAGTCTGGCTGTATTTGGTAACATCTTCACCACCACTCAAAGTTCAGCCAATCACATTCCACCTTATATTGGCTTTGGATTCTCAGTTATTCATTCATAAGTATGAGGGATTATGCTACAAAGAACTGCCAAATGTTGCCATATACAGCCAAACTTCTCTTGTACTTTCTACTTGCTCAACTGTACATGACTTGTGTCTGCCTGCACCTGCAACTCGTAATCACTAATTCAATTACCCACCAACCAAAATCTGTTGTGTTTGTGACTCTGGATAACCTTCAGTCCATACAATCGTAGCCAAAGTAACAGCTGACCAACATTGCTCGCCTCATAGTTCACCCAGGCTCAGGGAAGTATCTATCGTCTAAGACAATGGTTCTTAACCTTTTTACCCCTATGACCCACCGACATATTCCTGGGCAGTGCTGTGACCCCCTTGCACGGGGGGGGGGGGGGGGGGGTGAGCGAAGCGAGCCTAAGCAGCTGGGGGATTTTCTTTAGAAATATAAGCAATCATAGGTGCAATTTGAAGCTGCTTATAAAGGAAAATGTTCTAATACCAAACTGGAGTCCTATCTAAAGTTTACAATACAAAAAAAATTTCCCCGACCCTTCCTGACCCCCAGAAAAAAACCCAAATGATCCCCTTGGGGGTCACGACCCCCAGGTTAAGAACCGCTGGTCTAAGAACTGGAAGGCTGCTTATTATTCCAAACTACGTGGAAAACCATATATTATACACGTAATCCGAGATATTAGTATGTTCTCTAGCATAATTTGGAGGAATTAGTGGCCCTCTAACCGACTACTGGACAAAGCCTTCATTAATCCGTTACAGAGATCCACACACTCTCACAAACAGTACTATGTCACCACTTCCAAACTGGTACCCGACCAAACACAGAGAGAGAAAGAGGAATGTGAGGGTAAATTCAGAATATTGGGGCTGGATCCAATCTCACAACCTCAGATGTACATGTGTGTGTGTGTGGTGTGTGTGTGACTAAGTAAGTAAGTAAGTATAGGTGTGTGTGTGTGTGTGTGTGTGTGAGTAAGTAAGTAAGTAGGTGTATGTGTGTGTGTGAGTAAGTAAATAAGTAAGTAGATGTGTGTGAGTAAGTAAATAAGTAAGTAGATGTGTGTGTGTGTGTGTGTGTGTGTGTGTGTGTGTGTGTAAACAGGGCCGGTCAGTATTGCCAGCCTATCTTGTCATCTCCTCCGCTTTATTCCCCTGACCCGGATACTTATAAACTATACAGAAAGGTACAGTTGGGGAACAAAGTATCTGAACACAGTTGGCCGCTTTTGGCAACAACGTCTGGAGTAAACACGTTAATATTAAACAAAATTAATGAATAACTATATATTGATAACTGATTCTGGGAGACATCGACTAACCACAGACTGCGAAACAAAAGTTATCCTTCAGTACATAAATCTTCAGTGTTCAGTGTTCAGATACTTTATTCCCCAACTGTACATGGGGAAGGCATGCTCGTGGGAAGTGGCAACAATGTTTTCACTTTCTCACATTTTTTTCTGCTGATTTTTTTTGCTCTCGGAAGGGTATGATCTCACCCCTGTTTGTTTGTTTGTTTCTTTCTTACCAATGTAAATCAAAGACACACTGATAACTCTTGATCAAACTGCACAGGATGATTCGGCATTACGAAGCAAAAAAGTTATTCCTATTTACTGGGTCCAGACAAAGGTCAATGTCATGAATGGATATATTTAAGGAGAGATTCGCTTGTTGGTAACTTGAGAGGCTGTTGATTCCTCCATATTATGCCACGAAACAAATCACCTTAATGTTACAGAAAGGGGATCTGTTTCATGGCATAGTATGGAGGACTGAGAGGCCTTGCAATTCACCAAAAACAAATCTCCCCTTAATATTTTGTTTAGAATGACGGCGAATTAAGGATGGCTCTGACACAAGACTTTAATTGAACATTTGCGCGAGTATGAAGTCCTCCTAATGCTTCCCTTCTAATTTTGTGTTGATATTTTCTATCTGATATATATATTTTCTTTCTCCGTTTCATTACTCTTTCTTACAGTGCTCCTTCTCATTCTCGCTTTCTTTCCTGTCATTCTCCCCCTTACCCAGTGTTCCTTCCATCATATTATCCATCATATCTGCGTCGGAATATATGTGTCAGAGAAAAAGCTATTGCGGATTAGGTGTGACGAGGCCTTAAGTGGATAGTATACTTCTGGTACATAGAGCGCCTTGATTCCTCCAACGAATGTCATGAAACAGGACCCTGGTATTCAACATACTGGTGTCATGTTGTTTGGAATAGTTTGCAGGAATCAAAAATATTGTTCCAGATTTGCCAATCCTGTACTTAACTATACAACTCTGAGTGGAAAGAAACTTGTTTCCTCCAAACTAAGAAAGGAATCAGACTGACTGATATAAACCTCAGCATACGAGGAGGATATCAGGTTTGTGTGGAGGATTCAGTAGCCCTCCAATTGGTCGACGAGAGATTGATTACCTTTGATCAAATCCCTCACATACAAACGGTCCACGGTGACCTTTGCCTGTTTCCTGTATACGGGCTCCACACACCATATTCCTGGTAAACACTCCGGGCGTCCAAGGATTGAAAGCTGTATATTCTCAAGGCCTAGGTATATTCCTTGTATATTACAGTTGACCTACGAATAATGGAGAAGAAATGAAATGGGTGTTAATTAATATACTATAAAGTTTGACCTCGGTTGCCCATATATCACCGAAGAAGAGTTCATGTTTGTATAGAGTTTTTTTTCATTTCAGTAGTTCCCTATGGTGGGGTTTGGCCTGCTGGCAGTAATACTTCAAAGGCTTTAGCGCCCCTTCGGACCTGATTCATTCTCCTGCAGTTTTTCCACAGTATCTCTTTTAATTTCCTTCGTGCTTGCTGTTCCTCCTCACTGTGATCTTCTCTCTCGTACAATACAGTAGGATCTTCCAGGCCTAGCGGAATCTTTTTTCTTCTTCAAATTTCGCTTAAGTAGCCAATATCTCACTGAGGAGAAATGAGCGTTCGAATAATTTTGACTTTATACAATTATATGGCAATGATATAGTAGCCTACGAACATCCTGTAAGAGATCTGATCATTTGACGTTATTCCATGTTCATTATCATAGAGGTTAGTAAAGTTTCATTGCTTTATATATAATAATGACCTTAAGATAAAGGGGTTAATTCTTTCCGAAATTAAAATGTGTTCAAATGTTAAATTTATGCGAACCTGTCACAGTTTAAATTCTAGTGAGAGGCGTACTGGGTTGAATGGATATTTGCAGGCAGATGTAGGATACACGTACAGGCGCAATCTAATATTAGGTCGCCTCTGTTATATGACGGCGAACTTTGAGAATAACAATGTCGTGAATAAGACGAGATTGTTTCTTCAGGATGTTATTTTTATGGTTTACAGTCACACAGGAGAAACAATTGTGTCTCATAATAATATATTTTCAAATTTCGCCATCATCCGGGAAAGGCGACAGAACTTTATCGCACGACTGTACGTACATTCCCAGTTACACTCACTAACAGTCGAGAAGGCCAGAGTGTGAACACGTGCAGTCACAGAAAATATATCTGCAATTTCCCTTAATTAAACTTTGCATCCAAGTATAGGGAGCGAAACAAGACGTCCAGTTGAAGGTGGCAAATTATATATAAACATACATACATACATACATACATATATACATACATACATACATACATACTCCAGTGAGAGAGCAGTAGCAGGCAGATGTATATTGTAATCCACCTTAATTGAATTGTGTCTGACTGGACCGAAAACGTAACAAGAAACACAGGTTAAGGTGAAATGCAGTATCGTTCGTTCTCTTGCCTCCAAATTTTCGTTCATCCAGACTCTTCGTTCTTGAAAAATGCTTGTTCTTACAAACTTCTTATCATGCAGAATTTCCGGTCTTCAAAAATTTCCTCTCTTGTAATACTTATACATAGTTCATTCTATTTTATATTACAAATGTACTCAGACTATTTATCTCTTTGAGAAGTGCTGAAGGGAGGGTGGGAACATGGCATTGTAGTTGTATATTATAATCATGAATTAACACACGCTCGTACAACCATTGTGAGTGCAGGCCGAAATATAGCTGCTGTAATCAACTTTAATTAAATTGCGCCTGAATTTACAAAAGCCGTAGATTGTAATGCAAGTTAAGGTGACAAATCCACAACACAGAGAAGAATATACAAACGGTGTGAGTGGCGCAGGCAAAATTATAATTGTAATCAGCTTTAATTAAATTGTGCCTGAAAATACAGCTTGGAACGCGTTGAGCCCATGATCCACGGTAGTGCTTACTTACATTTTATTAAAACATTATACAACTGGCTCTTCCTTTTGACAAGTAAAAAAGATTGTCCCGCGTTAGTCAAACTTCATTATATTGAAACTTTAACAGCGATTTTTTTTTTTTGTGGGGGGGGGCGGGTTATAGAAGCCAGTGGTTTTATATTAATTATTGTAATGTCAGGACAGCTTAAAACGTAGTCACAGCTAGAAGAGCTTGTCTGTTGAAATGAAGGCTCTCTCTCTCTCTCTCTCTCTCTCTCTCTCTCTCTCTCTCTCTCTCTCTCTCTCTCTCTCTCTCTCTCTCTCTCTCTCTCTCTCTAACAAGGAAAATTTACAGTAAGTAGAGAAATAGGCAAAGAGTTTCAGTAATTGTTCTTGCATGTTTAGGGATGGTGACAAGGGGCCAACGTGACATCAGGCAACTCACCTCTCTCAACATTAAAAGTGTAACACTCTTTAATAAGCCTAAAAATAATCGAATTAAAGTGACCTCGATTACAAATTGACACATGGAAAAAGATATTAGAGTCGCACTTTGGAATACCTGTGAAAATAAGAAAATAAAAATGTTGTAGCTCCTTAAGTGCATCTATCACAGAAAGTTGTATGGGACTGGAGAATTGGTGGGCAATTAATTCCTCCATAATGGGCCACGAAACTATGCCCCACCTGTATTAGTATCGATTTACGGGTACAGTTTGGAGGAATCAGTCGCCTTCACTTCCCTAATAACATTGTAAGTCCAATAAAAGTGTAGATAGGTTGTCGTCTGGTTGTGTTTAGTAATGTAATGAAGTACAATGTAGCGCAATCTAATACAGCTAAATGTTATTTAATGTAAAGTAATGTAATGTAATCAAGTACAATGTAGTGAAACGTAATGAAATTAATGGTAGTGTAATGTAATGGGATAGTGTGATGAAATAAATTGAAATTCAATATAAGTTAATGTCACGTAATGCAATATACATAGCGTAATGTTGTACAGTGCAATACAATATAAGTGACGACCCCGTACACTTACTCTACACATTCACAAACATAATTATATAAAACATTCATGGATACACGAATGTTGTGTTGGAGAGAGAGAACAAAATATCATTGCACCCAGCTTTAATGAAATTGTGTCTGACTGGACCTGACCACTTGAGAGAATGACAACAGTGAGGTCGTTCCCTTGTTAGTTTGAGGCGAGGGAAGGGAGGAAGGAAGGAAGAGTTGCTGTTTTGGAAAGAATAGAAAAAGACTGGAAGAGGAACGTAAAGAAAATTGTGAGACAGATTGGGATAGAAATAGATAGACAAAGAGAGAGATATACAGGTTGATAGATTGATCATATAATGCACACATACATATACTCACACACACACACACACACACACACAGAAAGAGAGAGAGAGATAATACCGAAGTGGATAGGCTATGCAGAAAATTGGCAAGTGATAGTAAAGAGGTGGGGAACCGCCAGTGTGAAAAGGAGTCTCGTGATTAGAATTATTAATACTATTGCTGGATTGAAGAGATGATGATGACGGGAGTGCCAGATTAATATTATTGGTGTTTTGGGCCCTGGGAGACGGAGCAATAAGAGGCCACCCGTTGGCCTTCTCCAGTATTCCTTATCTTCTTTTATATATATTTATATACAATATCCCAGATTGACGATTCCCAATTGACAACCTTCTGCAGTTAAGCAAATTTCCAAATAGGTGCATTAATTCGCATAAGAATAAATGCACAGTTAGAAGATTTCCAACATTGATACATTGATAATTCCCATTTAGACGATTTTTCAAATTCATGTTTCCCAGTAAGATATTCGAGAAAAACAAAAAAATTATATATATATATATATATATATATATATATATATATATATATATATATATATATATATATATATATATATATATATATATATATATATATATATATATATATATATATATATATATATATATATCAGCTAAATATTTTCCCAAATATATGATTCCCAATTTTACTTTTTCCAAATAGATAATTCTGAGATAGACTATTGTTGATATTGACGATTTCCATTCGGATGACTTCTCCAACAGTAAACTATCGTTCACATGACAGAATTGCATTAATAACTTATATACGGTATTTATGTAAATAAGTTTTCATAATATGCCATAACATAAAATTTTATAATAGAAAATTTCTTTTGCATACAATAATCATATTTCCAAATTTTGGACTCAGGCAGCCCGTTGGCTTTTGGTGTTAAGTATTGGTCGACCACTCAGAAAGCACCCTGCTCCTCCTTGGTACACGTGTAGCTAGAGGAGTATAGAACCAAGGAGGAAGATGGCGATGATGGTGGTGTTGATAATAATGATGATGAGGAGGAGGATAGTGTGAAGGGGATGGTGATATTGATATTTAACGATTAATGATAAAATGACAATGCTAGTGATGATGATAATCGGCTAAAAATAATGATGATGATGATGATGATAATAGCATTAATAATACTGACAAGAAAACTGATGACGGTACTAATAATAGATGGTAGGGGTGATGATGACAATGAATACAACCAATCATGGGTCCCTGGTCACTCCTGGCTCATACATCAAAGAAAAAAAAAATCATAACAGCAAAAGCGTTCTCTTCCTGATACTACACCGTCATTTCCTCTCCATTAATTTTCCCTTTGGTGATGTGATAGTGGTGCTACTAGTAGAGGTGGTGGTGGTGGTGGTGGTGGTGATGAGATGTGGATGGTGCTGGGGAGTTATGGTATTGTGTTGTTTGATGTAAAGCCATAGTTAATGTGGTGTTGGTGGTGTGCCATGGTGATAATGTGAGTGTGCTTGTGGTAAAGTGTGGTGATAGTGGTATTGTGATAGTGATGTGCTGTGATGCTAGTTGATTGTGTAGTAGTGTGGTGAGGTGTGGTGCTGGCTGGCAATGTGGTGATTTTGTTATGTTGTGGGAGTGGTGATAGTGGTGTATGTGGTGATAGAGGTAATATGTGGTGGTAATTATGTGGTAGTGGTGGTAATATTATGTGGTGATAGTGGTATAGTGATAGTAATAATAGATGGTGGTAGTGGTATAGTCATAGTGATAATATTATGAGGTGGTAGTGGTATAGTGATAGTGATAATAGATGATGGTAGTGGTATAGTGATAGTAATAATAGATGGTGGTAGTGGTATAATGATAGTGATAATAGATGGTGGCAGTGGTATAGTAATAATAAATGATAGTAGTTGGTTACGTGGTGGTAGCGTGTGTGAGGGCTCGGGTAATGAGGAGGGGGAGGGGCTTTTAGCATGTAAAGTATGTTGTAGGATAAAATATAGCCAACAGTAACAGTTTGGAGGATTTTACCTGATTATGAGTCGCTCTTTATGATATTTTTGCTTATCATGTGTTGCCTTTTTTCAACGTGTCGATTATGACTTGCAATCTGTATTATGTTTTTTTGCATATTGTGTTCTACCTTTTTTTATGTAGTCAAAATTCCCATGGTTTAGTTTATCATGTGCCATTCTTTTATATTTGCTATTTTTGAGTTGCTGTTACTAAATATTTTGCTTTTACTATAAAATGTTTTGTGTGTCATGATTTCGGTGGGTATGCATTGTTCTTTTCATATTTTTGGTGTTGATGAGATAATTAAATATTTGCTAATTATGAATTGTTAGCTCATGTAAATATATATATATTTTTTTTTTTACTATGAAGAGGTTCACATAGTTGTGGGATTCATTTTACAACATCGGCCGGGTTTTGAGTTGTTCTAAAGGCTTCATTTCCTCAAACCTTTTATATTTTATTTTTTGTTTAATAACTTTCGTCGCTAGTTATAATTTTCCTGATGATTTCAAAAGGTGACTGACTACATTTAAATTTAAGAGTGAGTGGAGTAAGTTGCCTCATGCTTATACATTAATTTTTATTCAATTAATAGTAGAAAAAAAAAATGCTCTGGTCAGAAAATGGGAAAAAAGCATAAGACCTTAAAATTTCATATATAGTAATTATGAGTGAAGGAATGGATGAGAGAAGGGGAGGGAGAAGGAATGAGGGGATCAGAGAATGCAGAATTAGAAAAAAGATGGAGCATGAATGAGAGAAGAAGGGAAAGGAATGGAGGGAATGAGGAGGAGGAGGGAAAGAGATAGAGGATAAAGGATGTGTGAAGAGAAAGGAGAAAGGAGAAAGGAGGGAATGGGGAAATGGAAATATATGGAGGAGGAAGAAGAGGAGAAGTTGAAGGAGGGGGAAAAGGAGGAAGGGAAAGAGTAGAAGATGGATGGAGGAGGAAAGTGGGAGGAGAGAAAGGGATATGGAAACACAAGGAGAAACGGGGAAGGAGGCGGGAAGGGAGGAGGATGAACAGAGGGACAGAGGAATGAGGTGAGAAAGAAAAGAAACGAAAGAGATGGAGGGAGAAATGGATATAGAAAGAGAAATACCAACAGTATGGAGGTGAAAGGAAAGGAACAAAATCAGGAGGAGGACGAGGAGGAAAAAAAAACTAAGGTTAGGTAATAAAAGGAAAGGAGGAGGAGGGAAGAGAAGAGAGGATAATATATAACAAGAAAAGTACATGGATAAAAATAGGATGAAGAGGGAAGTGCTAGAAAAGAATAAAATAGAGTAGGGGAGGTGGAAAAGAGCAGGGGAAGGACCAGAAGAGAATGCACAAAATGCAATGGAGAACATAGAAGGGAGGGAGGGAGAGAATGGAGAAAGTAGATAAGATAAGAGAGAAATAAGAGAAGCAGGAAGAGAAAGTGGAGATAGGAGGTAAGAATAGGGAAAGAGAATGGAGAGAAGCAGGGATGGAAAGAAATGGCAAAGATAAGACGAAAAAGGAAAAAGGAGAAAAAAAGGAAAAAGGAGAGAGGAAGAGTGGAGGACCAGGAAGAAAAAGGAGGGGAGCTGGGAGTGGGGATCACTTAAGGGAAGGAGGAATAACGAGAGAGAGAGAGAGAGAGAGAGAGAGAGAGAGAGAGAGAGAGAGAGAGAGAGAGAGAGAGAGAGAGAGAGAGAGAGAGAGGAGAGAATAGACATTATATGTAAAGTGGAAAGAGATACTATGTGGAAGTGATTGATTAACAGATAGGAGGATAGATAAATAGCTACAGATCGACATATAAATGGATAGATAGATAGACATCTAACGGTCGGGAGATCGATTCCTCTCAGTGAGGGCCTGAGAATATTTACTCTTTCGATTTGAGTTTCAGGCACTAACTATAAGGCCACCGAACGTCGTAAAACACCGTCGCTGGTACCATAACAGCTGCAGTATTTGGGAATAACCCTCACTTCCAGTTTGGAAGTCGTGACGTGTGTGTGTGTGAGTAGCAGTTGACCTGGGCCACGGTAACGGGCGTGATGAAGCCTATGTCCAGTGTCGGAACATATTAAAAAACAGATAGACTGATAGACAGATAGACGGATATTTTGACAAGTAGTAAGATTAAATAGTGTAAATTAGGAGAGCAATAGTGGTATGATAAATGAAATTCACACACACACACACACACAAAACTAAGTCAACAACAATAGTTTTTCTCTCTCTCTCCACACACACACACACACACACACACGCACAGTATACAAACGTCTCATCATCTTTTGTTGTACGAGTGTCGTGTTCTGTGGTATTGGAAGGAGGGAGGGTCCGGCTTGGGTCCCCTAGATCCAACATCACA